>JAMWEH010001227.1:0-28688 GCA_024721245.1 Mitragyna speciosa | reverse complement strand
TTCACATCAGATTGGAATTGCGGAGGTTCTTGAGTGACGGGTGCAACAGAAGTAGAGTTGTTGTTGTTCATGTTACTGATGAAGTGGGCAATGATTTGGCTATGGGAAGACACTTCATGAGTTATATTATTCATTTTGGTCAACATCTCATCCATTTGAGCCCTCAATGCTGTTAACTCTGAAGATTGATTTCCAGCATGTCTCTCGAATGATTCAGCGCAGGCACTCATGTTTATATATAGCTGTCTAGTATGGGACCGCGTACGAATGGGGCTTCGATGAAAAGAATCTATGTTTTACACGTACCTGAAATGTACATTAGAAAGAAAGAAGGTTTAGTTGCCCCATCGTCATTGTCACTATCAATTTTATTATTACAAAGAAAAAGAAAAAGACTAAAGTTAGTAAGTATATAAATGATTCGGATGCATGTCCTAGGGGGTGCCCTTATTATGCCAAGGGTAGGCCAAGTATGAGATGCAATCCTTTAGGGTGAGACCCCCCTTCAGCATTGGAGTGAGAAGAATTTCAGTTTGGTAATTTAGTCAATGTTCATACCACTTGAGCATTAAAAGAAAATATTCCACTACTTTTACAGCCGATCAGATACAGTGAAGCAAAATAGTACATCATTCTGTCAACTCTCCTACACAATCTAAAACTCTCTTCAGTTGGTCCTCTAGGCGCTGAGCTTTGCTACGATCTGGCTCCCAAGAGTATCTGTTCATCGTACGGTTGATGTCATCTTTCAACTCCAAACATTTCCTTTTTTTCTCTCGTAACTCCTGTTTTGTTTCTGTATAAAGTTGCTTGACAGATTCATATGCCTCCTTATTCTTCTCAGAATCCTACTTTTGTGACAGCCCCACCTTACCCAGAGGCGCACCAAAGGGCTTAGCGGACTGCCTGCCTAGCTCTCGCCAGGACTCAAACACGCACTCGTGCAATACGTACAAACATACTTAATACAAAATAAAACACATTTATATAATTTACTTGAAAGTACAAATATCAATAATATATTTTACACACTAAAATTCACATAGTATTTACAAGAATAGCCTAAACAAGTGGCTATCAAAATACATGAAACAGAACATGTACAACGTCCAAAATCAGCTTTTCCAGCTTTAGTATTTTTGGAAACCTGGTTAAAGAAAACAAATAAACGGGATGAGCTATAATAGCCCAGTGAGTGCTCAAGTCATGCAACCATACCAGAAACTCATGATTTTATTCAATAAAAATATTTAACGAGTTAAATAAACAATGTATGAACAATTTAATTAACAAGTAGTCAATGGCAGATACGGGGCTCGACTACGGGAGCAAGCTCAACCGCAGAAGTAGCAAGCACTGAACATGTACCCAAGACGTTCGGACCGAGATAATAGCTCAGGTCCTCGCCAAGGATCATACCAGTATAAACAAGCAAGTACCCTAACCACCATTCACCTTGTAACCTCCGTACAGGCTACCACAACCAGGGAGTAATCTCAACCTTGGAAGGGCCAACAAGCAAGAAAGTTCAATCCAGAGTTGGCCTCTTTGAGGAATTCAACTCAATTGGGAAAGAACAACACGCCCTAAAACACCCAGCACCTTATGACCTCCCAATTACGACCGGGTTGACTAACCGTGAAGTAACGGTGAAGTTAGTCACGGAAGTCTCAAACACAAATAACACATTTAATAGTGAAAGCATGTAACACATTGCGGAATAGATGCGATAAAGTACACATCTTTCCTCAAGTAACACATTTCATTAAATAATAATGTCAAGTATAACATGGCATTTCATGCATCATGCACACATAAAACACTCACCTTGAAGTGCCTAAGAAAAGATTTCGTAATATGGTCGGGTCTCACTTCCGGATCCTGAAATTCAAGAGAAAATAGTCGTATAAAAACCCGACTAAAATCTAAGCAATTTCATAAGAAAATTCGAGAAATACCCCAAGTCTTTCTAGGGTTTAATTTCTAGGGTTTTGGAGTTTAGGGTTTTATCCTAAGGTTTAGGGTTTTCAAAATTAGGGTTTTCTAACTTTTAGGGTTTTGCTCGGAAAGGTTCAATTCACTAATAGCTAATCTACGAAAATTTCTGCACACTCAAATCACTAAATTACAAGCTTATATAACTTTAAATCATAGCCTAATTCACTTTTATTTCTTAGGTTTTACCGAAATTTCGGCAGCATTTCCCCTATAATCGGACTAACCCAAAATTTTTAACCTGCAAGGAAAACAGCCAAACAACCCAATCTCAAGTAGTTCTACCATTTCCATATCAAAATCAATTCAATTTCACCCAAATTTGTCATAAAAACACATGAACCTCTCCAAGGTTCTTCAACCAAATCATACTTAAATCATGTCATTTCAAGATTCAATCACTATCTACAAGTCATACAAGCCCATAAACCTCATCTCCATGGAATAAAACTTCATTTTCATGGCTCAAATAAATCATGCTTAACTTTAAAGACATGGGTAAAAGCTAATAAAACTACAACTTATACTTGAAATAATAAGAAAAGTTTATGGTAAATACCTTTAACAAGGTAAGATCTTTGCTTAGGAGGAAGATTAACTCACTTTCAATGGATGAAAAGTGATCAAATGGAAGAGAAAAGCTCTAAGAAAATGAAAGCAAATGAGAGGAAAAAGAGAGAAGAAGAACCGGCCAAGAGTGAAGAGAAAAGAAAGAAAAATGGCTAAGTAAAGAAGAAAAGAAATGGAGAAAGAAATGGGAAAAACTTTGACCAATCAAAGCAAGACAAAACCAAGTATAGATCTTGACTTTCTTGCAACTTTAGACTCCACTTGGCTAGGCTTAATTAGAAGGGATTTTTATCATTTATCCTCCTATTAATCTTGCAAGACTTATAAGGTACAACTTCTAAAGGAAATGGTACAACATGCTACCTAAAAATAGAAATCATTTCCTTATTTATTTTCAACTAATTTTCGGCCCTCTTTTTTTTTTCTCTACTAATGGACATAATACAAAATAAATGGTTTTGCATGAATTTCTAGGGTGTTACAGCTTTGCTTGTATTAATTCACGATCTTTGGTTTCCAACAGGGCTCTCAAACGAACAATTTCCTCAACGGGGTCAATGACAGCTTGTTCCATTAGATAGCTTTGATTCTCAAGCCATTCGTCATATTGCGGAGTAGTTACAGGGGTACTCTTGTTCTTTATATCGAACGGGAGATCTCGATCTGTACATTGACTTTCCCATGCTTTCACAAGTTCTGATCTTCTAGGGATATCGCTGGGACAAATGCCCTTGTCAAAGATGATAAGAAAATCCGCTAAATCAGGTGTCAGTGGTAACCCTTGCATACGCCCCATCTGTCGAAGAAACCTTTTTGGAGTGTAAGTTGCAATGCCTTGAGTCCCCAACAAAGGTATGAAGTCCGCCAGCTTGGTGCGAAGAGTTGGTTTGATACAATCCGTCCAGTCCAAAACCCACCGAATCTTTTGATCTGGTATCATCATCAGAAAATCTAGACATTCTAAAGCTGTTCTCATCGGGCTATTTCCCTCAACCCTTTTATGATGCGTTACTATCCAATTATATCTGATCAATGGCAAACTGTTGGGAATAGCCGAGTGACTCTTAAAGTGTTCCATCGCCCAAATGTGCAAGATCCTGTTGGATGCATGAAAGAAATTGGTTCTCCTTTGGCAATTGGTGCAGGCAGTGAATCTATCGGCTAACACAGTTGGCACTATAGAAGTCCTTTGACCTCCGATTCTGGAGAAAAGATCGGACATGAGCTTAGTTATCTTAAAACTGATTTTCTTGTCTTCTCTTAGAAATAGGTAAGTTCCTGCCATGACAAACCCATAGACCCAAAGTCTCTTGTATGCCCATGTTGTCTTGGATGCAAGCCTGAAGTCCCCTAAATACTTCTCAAACCCATCCTTATCTGCAAACCTATCAAACAAGAATTTCACACTTATACTCTGATCGGAACCTTGTAATGCAGACTCCTTCAACCCAGCGAAATAGCAGAACTGGGCTTTTCCAGAAACAAATGGAAAGATCACGATCGTCCGTTCCACTGGCAAATTAAGTAGGCCGGCTACCTCTTCAACTGTAATGGTCAATTCATTGTCTCTAATCCTAAATGCTGAACAATCAGGGTCCCACAGATGAATCAAAGCTTCCACCAAACATCCATTTGTCTCTATTTCCTTAAAGTCACTAATGGGTCCTAAGAACGCTGCTACTTGGTTGATCTCACTAGGCAAGAGGAGCCCCGGCCACTTCCGGTTTTCGGGCAGGACTATTAGCATTTGCTTGATGCGTCGTGGGCTATTCATTCTGGTGCAAAAATATGACTTTGTCAAATCACCTTACCTAGGGTCTCACCCACTAGGATTTACTGACAATTTAAATGTGCAATGTCTTTTCAGGGTTACGTACCTGAGACAAAAAGATGGCTTTCCTATCATGGGATTCCCGAAATGGCTTTCCCTCTAGGGTTTATGTATGATGTCAGTTTATTAAAGCAAGTTAAAATATGCAAAAATGCCCAATTTGAGAAATATTTTAAGGATTTTTTTTTATCTAACAATGATGCAAAAATTTCTTTGAGAAAGACGGACCATAAACTGTACAAAAAAAATCATTGACTCTGAAAATATTTGATTGAAAAATCGAACTTCCAAAAGGTTACGGGACACAACGTCGAAAGAAATAAAAATCATGACTTTATATAGAGACGTACAAGTCAAAAATGTCAGTTTATTAAAGTCAAATGAAAATATATGTTAAAATTACTTTTTTGTGTAATGTGGGTTGGGAGGGTGGGGGATACGACAAAAATGACACATTAATTTCTTTGAAAAAAAGGATAAATGCAAATTGTGCAAAATTTCGACCACTTAAGTGCATTTATTGACTCTAAGAAAATTAAACTGACAAGTGCAACAAAGATGAATAAACTTGATTTTTTTTTATTTTTAAAAATGAGAATTTTTATTCAAGAATATACAAGACGAAAAATCAAAATATATATATATTTAAAAGATTCACAATGATTGATCTCTCGGGCATTTATAGCAAAAATGCAATTTGCGAAAAATTTATAAAATTTCACTTTCATCTTTCTCGAAGAAATTAACTATGAAAACAAAATTTAAACGTGTCAAAAGAGGGTTGGCTTCCTACTGAGAGCACCATGCCAGGACTCTTTATTCTATGGTTGTGAATGCGACCAAAAAAGAAAGAAATCGTGTTAGTTCATTTAACAAAATATCACATAACACATTGATAAAGCAAAAACAGTAAACAATATAACAGAAAAATAAAGGGGGTGAATTCCCTCCTCTTGTGCCTGGTGTACCTGATATGGTAAGGCCGACTTTATCCTAGGTTTATTTTACATGGATGCATGAGGTTGGGCTCACTAATGCATCTAGACTCAATTAAGGCTTCGGTTCCCGAACCTTCAGACTGAGGGATCAAAAAAGTAACAAGTCCGTCAATTCCAAGGATCCCGAGTCGGTGGTTCGAGTGATTCCCTGGACACTACTACGCGCACGTCAGGCCACGGCCACGTGTCTAAGCGAATCGATTTTTTAAAACCCAAATCTCTAGACTTGTGGACTCAGGCCGAGAGTTTGGGTGATCACCTAGACAATGTTACGTGCACGTTGTGCCACGGTCACACGTCTAAGTAGATCGATCCTAATTCCTAAAAGGACCACCAAAAAGAGAAAAAAAAGGGTAAAAGTATATCGTATGCATGTATGAAGTGCTCCCTGTGAGAGGAGAGAATAATAATATTTACACGCGAAAGGCTCTAAGGGTGATTGACCCCCTCCTCAAATGCAAGCGCGATACGGACATACATCACAAATAAATAAATCATCCATCATATAGAAACGGGAGACGAAAAGGCGTATGTGAAATATAAAGCAAAAATCCTAAAAGGAAAAATGCAATCCTAAGCATCCAAATGCGATAAAATGAAAGGGTTAGAAAAGAAAAGAAGATGACTAAACCTAGTGCTCGGACTCACTAGTGATTCCCCAGTGGAGTTGCCAGCTGTCGCGCCCCATTTTTTTCGAAATGACAGAAAAAGGGAATTATTGTTGTGGTGTTTATTGTTTGGAAAAAGAGTGTAGGTTTTCCGTAAAATGATTTTTTAGAAAATGCTTTATAAAAAGGTAGTTTGACAAAAGATGTGATTTTTAGAAAATGCTTTATTTTGAAAACAAAAAGAAAAGGGCCTAAAATGGGACTTTGAAAATGCGACAATTTTTGGGCCCAAAAATAGAGTCTAAAAAGGGTTTTTAGTGAAAAGGGAGTCGCCACTTGGTATTGAGTTTTGGTGTACCAAGTCACCGAAAAGTATTTATAAATGTAAGAAAATTGATAATGGTTTATTTAGAAAAATAATTTTTGGGGAAAAATGTAAGAAAAACAAAAACCCTTTTTGACAACTCCAAGTCTTTAAAAACAAGCGAAAAAGGTTCGGGAGTCACAGTTGAAGAAAGGGAAGGCAAAGGCTCGCGCCTAAGGCACCCTTTCAACCTAGCCGAAACTAGTTGCGAGGTTTAGTCAAAATTTTCCTAATATAACCCTAAGATTTTATCACATTTGGATGTAACTATCTAGATGCAAACCTAAACCTAAAAAATAGGTATCGTTAAGGGACAAAATATTCCATTGAGGTTTGGTCGGGATTATCGCATTAATTGCGAAACCCGAATTTAGACCTTGATGGAGTCACGAGTATAGATGTAAAATGAAATGTAAAAAGAAAAGAAAAATAGTAATATAGATAGTAAGTGAACAAAGAAAGTAGGGATGCAACATAACGGGTACGGGGGACTAATAGACTCGTGACTAGCTATTCCTACTCACAGAGGGGGGAACGGCATGTATGCCACCGCTTCCCACGTGGGTAGATGACTATTTCTAGTCGAATCACACAAATGACCTAAGATTCTATGTGTAGTGGAGTCTAAATGTTATGCATTTGTTTAAGATAGATAATAAGTGATAAAGTATATACAAAAATCATACAAAAATGGAAAAGGCCTAAAAAAGGGAAAATGTGTGTGAAATGGCATGAAATGCACACAAGAAATGATTTTAATACTAAAATGACCTAAAGGCCTAGCATTGAACTAGCCTATTCTCTAGAAATTCTTCGCTGGCGTTGGACTAGCAAAGAAACTGGAATTAACCACAACTAGCGTTGGACTAGTGTGGCGACGATACATATATATTATAACAAGTAAGTAAATAAATAAATAAGGCATAGATTAAAGCAATAATCATATACAAGCAAATAATAACACATAGGAGCACATAGCACACAAGCATAATATTCTAGATGTAAAGTCCTAGGGAAAGCGAATAAAACACATAAGCACATAACACACATAGCACACAAAAAACCCTAACTATTACACTGGAGAAAAACCTAATTACAATCTAAAAATGGAAAAGAGTAAAAGCTAACCTATCTAACCTATCTATTACATTTTCTATCTAAAATACAAAATTCTCTTGTTAACTAGATGAAAATATAAACTATCTATTATACTTTCTATCTAAATACAAAAATTTTGCTAAATAGAATATTACCTATCTATTACATTTCTTTGAATAATTAAAATTAAGCTCAAATAAATAACATAACATAAATAAATGCTCACATATAAATAAAATAATAAACACTTAAAAAAATACATAAAGAAAACACATAAAAAAACATAGGAGCATGTGGGAGCACATAAAGAGAAATTAAAAGGATAACAAAGGTACCTCCCATCCAAAGACTTGGTATCAATTGCTAATAAAATGAACACACATGTCAAAAATACCACTGTTTAATAAATAAACTACTAATTAAATAATTTCATACCAATCACTATGAACATGCCACAATAATTCAAACAATTATAGCAATAATAAACAAAAATAAAAAAATAATAATATTTAAATATTTTGGAAGAAAAATGAAAATTGTTTAAGTAAAAATAAATAAGTAAATAAATAAATAAATAAACTAAAATAAGGAAAATAAAAATAATAAAAGATAAAACACCATAATACATACTTAAACTTTTAGCACCCAAATAAGGATCATTAAAATAATTAAAAGAGAAATAAAGAAACTAATTTGAACATTAATTTAGATAAAAGACTAAATTTTTGAACATTAAAATAAAAATAAGATATGAAATGAAAATAGTTTAAAAAAAAAGAAACTTGAGGAATTAATTAAATTCTTTTTTTTTGACAAGAAATAAAAAATATTTCAAGGTTTTAGGTTGAGAGTGAAAATTTAAGCAATGTTTTTAGAGTAAAAATATAATTTACAACAAACAAAAGGGTGAAATTACAATTTTAAAGCCTAATTAAGGTAATAACATAGTTTACAACAAATTTAAAAGGTTAAAATGTAATTTTCAGGAAGCAAAATGCTAAAATAAAATTTTCTAGCAATACTTAAGGTCAAAAATGTGATTTCAGCAAACTTGGGGGGTTAAAAATGCAATTCTAGCAACATTCAAGATTAAAAATATAATTTTTAGCAACATTCAAAGGCTAAAATTCAAGTTCTAGCTACTTGGGGGGCAAAAATATAAATTCTAGCAATCTTGGAGGGCAATAATGTAATTCCAGCAAAGTATAATGACAAAAATAAAATTTCAGCAAGGTTGAGGGACAAAAATGCAATTTTCAGCAACATGAGGGACCAAATTACAAATTTTCAGCAACTTTCAAGGGTTAAAATACAATTCCAGCAATATTCTAGGGCTAAGATAGAATTTCCAGCAATGCATAGGGCTAAAGTACAATTCCAACAATGCATGGGGAGTAAAAATGAAAACTAGAACAAACCTAGGGGGGTAAAACGTAATTTCAGCAAGATTTAAGGATAAATTTGCAATTTCAGCAAACTTAGAGGTATAAAATTGCAATTTCCAGACATATTAGAACCATATTGCAATTAATTTGGACATAATTGAAAGGAACTACAAATTCTAAGTGCCAACTAAAATAACTAAGGACTTAAATGAAGTAAACTAAAAGTATTGAAGGGCATAATCAAACAATTAAGAACCTAAGGGGGCAAAAATGTAAATATATATAATTTGATGAAAATAATAAAAATAAATAACTAAAAAATAACCAAAATTACGTCGTTTTAGGGCAAAACAAAGTAGTTTTGGCTAAGACTTTTTTTTTTCTTTACGATTTTTTCCCTCTTTTTTTTTCCATATTTCTTTTTACTTTTTTTTTCTTCTTTCCAGGTTTTTCTCCTCTTTCTTTTTTTTTTCTTTTCTCCCTTTCATTTCTTTTT
The DNA here is from genome assembly GCA_024721245.1 of Mitragyna speciosa. Classification (NCBI taxonomy): domain Eukaryota; kingdom Viridiplantae; phylum Streptophyta; class Magnoliopsida; order Gentianales; family Rubiaceae; genus Mitragyna; species Mitragyna speciosa. The sequence goes on along the minus strand of JAMWEH010001227.1, from coordinate 19,343 downwards.
CCTTATTTCTCTATTTTTTTTCTCTTCTTCTTTTCTCTCTTCTTCCTTTCTTCCTTCTTTCTCTTCTTCCTCGCCATTCCTCTCTGTCTTTTCCTCTGGTTCACTCTCTCTGTGTTTAACTCTCTGATTTCTCTCGTTCTCTCACTCACTCTCTCGGTCTGTCTCTCTCTCTCTCTCTCTATCTATCTATCTACCTGAATCAATTTTCTCTTCCCTAAATTATTTTCTTCACCCAAAATTAGCATAAACCAAATCTATGCACCATAAATTAAAAGGGGAGCCATGAATTTTACTTGGTTTGGCCGAGAAATTGGCGGAGTTTGCTGGCGGTGTCATTGATGGATGGTGGTGGAGCTTGTACTGGTTGTAGGCAATGAGGGTGAGAAGCAGGGGGTTAGTTGCACTTATGTGTGTAATGTTTGAGTGGCATGTTTGACTGTGCGTGGGTGTATGTGTGGTTATGTGTGACTGATTGTGTATGCAAATGTGCGTGTGTGTGCCTGTGAATTGTTTGTGAATGTTTGGTTGTTTGGATTGTGCAAGTGTGTGTAAAGTGTGTGCTTATGTATATGAACTCAATGTGAAATGTGTGTGTTTGTGATGCAGGGAATGAAAGTGATTGCAGGTGTGCGTTTTGTGAGTTCTGTGTGTGGGTGTGTATTAATTGTGAGTGTATTGTGTGTGAGTATGAGTTCTGTGTGCGTATATGGCTTAATGTGTGTGTTTGAATGTGTGAATGTGTCTGGTGTGTGGTTTGTGTGAGTTGCAGGTGAAGGAAATTGTGAGAAAGGTGGGGTGAAGTGAGTGAACTGGTGTGATTTCCGTGCAGGTGGACTGATGAAGGTGGTGTGTGTGTGTGTGTGTGTGTTTGTTTGTGGAGTGTTTTGCAATGTGAGTGAATGTCTATGTGGTTGTGTGTGCGATTGGATTGTATTCAGGTGTGTGTTTGAATGTGCAGGGGTGAGTGTTGAGTGAATGCAGTGTGTGTGTGCTATGATAGCTGAGAGGGAGTAAGAATGGAAGAGTGTGCTAGTGAGGAGTCTTGTGTGTGCAGATGAATGAAGTGTGTGAGTCGAGAGAAGTGAAGGGCAGTGAAAAATGGTGTGTGTCTGCCGAGGGAGAAGAATGGGAAGGAGAGAGAGAGTGAAAATGTATGAAGTGCAGGTGCAAGTGAAGTGTGTCTTGTGAAGGTGAGAGAACCGAAAAAGAATGTGTGTGCTGTGTCTGATGAGTAATTTTGCAGGTCTCAAAATTGTGAGAATCACGAGAGGAGGATTGTGATGATGAGGGTGGGTGAAGAAGGAAAGAAAATCCCCCAAAATCTCCTCAAATCTGGTTTTGAAAATGAAAGTGGTGAGGGGAGTTGGTGATGTAGTGTAGTTGTCAAAGGAATGGTGTTTGCAGAAGCAATCACCTTTGCAGAAGCAACAGCAGCAGCGTTTCTGCTGCTGTTCCATTCAGTTTCTTTCTCTCTCTTTTTTTATTTAAGGAAGAAATTTGTAATGGAAATAAAAAAGAAAAGAAAAAAATGAAATAAAATAAAATAAAATAAAAGATATTTGGATTCCCTCAAATCAATAAGAAAAATACTAAAATTTAGAGTTATAAAAATGAGTAAATAAAATTTACCGCAAAAATTCAAAAAATTAATATAACATTAAAAATGTGCAATTAATAGAAAAAAAGTAAAGTATTAAAATAAATACTAAATGATTTCTAAAAATCATGAAATTTATACAAAAAAATTTATGAATATATAAAATGACCATATAAAAATTTTCACTTGAAAATTCTCATAAAAAAATAAAATAAAATAAATACAATGGGAAACGTGCCATTAAGTTAAAAAATACTAAAAATTTAAATAAATACTAAATGATTCCAAAAAATCATTAAAAATTAGAAATAATGATAAAATAGTAAAATTATGTATTTAGGAAATAAAATAAAAATGAAATAATATTTACGTGGTAAAATTACCATTTTGCCCCTAATACATCTAATTAGACATAATATGCACAAAAATTGTAATCGACCCTCGAAAATAAAGAAAGAAAATCCCAAAATGAAGTAAAATACATTTTTCTATAAAGGGTGTGTCAAAATTTGGTATCTACAATATTAATATTACATTCCCTCCTCTTATACGAAGCACTCCATACGTGCATTCGATATTTTTTACCCTTTTTCTATTTTTGGTAGTTGTCACTCGCCCGTCCCTTTAGGAATTAAGATCGATCTACTTAGACGTGTGACCGTGGCACGACGTGCACGTAACATTGTCTAGAAGATCACCCAAACTCTCAGCTTGAGTCCACAAGTCTAGAGATTTGGGCTTTAAAAATCGATTTGCTTGGACAAATAGCCGTGGCCCGACGTACGCGTAGCAGTGTCCAGGGGATTCTTGGAATTGATGAACTTGTTACTTTTTGGATCCCTCAGTCTAAAGGTTCGGGAACTGCCAGCCTAATCGAGTCTAGATGCATTAGTGAGCCAAACCTCATGCATCCATGTAAAATAACCTAGGGTAGAGTCAGCCTTACCCTATCAGGCACATTAGGCACGAGAGGAGGGAACCAACCTCCTTTATTTTCCTTGTTATGCCATTTATTGTTATCTATGTGCATTATTCGTTTCTGCCAATGTGTTATGTATTATTTGTTGAATAAACTAACACAATTTCTTTCCTTTTTTGATTACATTCACAACCATAGAATAAAGAGCCCTAGCATGGTGCTCTTGCAGGAAACCAACCCATTATTGGCACATTTAATTTTTTGTCTTACCATTAATTTTTTCGAGAAAAATAGAAATGAGATTTTCATAAAATTTTAGAAATTACATTTGGTTATAAACAAAGCACCCCAAGGGTCCGATCATTGTAAGTTTTGTAAAATCTCAAGAATCTGATTTTTCAACCTGTACCTTTTTGAATAAGAGTTGTAATTTTTAGACCTTTTTCAAAATTTACTCATTTTTGTGGTGCCTGTCAGTTTTGTTCGAATCAATTTTTCTCAGAGTCAATAAATGAGCCTAAGTGGTCAAATTTTTGCACAAGTTTGCATTTATCATTTTTTAAAGAAATTAGTGCGTCATTTTTGTTGTATCCCCCACCCTCCCATCCCATATTGCACAAAAGTGATTTTAAAACATGTTTCATCATACTTTAATAAACTGACATTTTTGACTTGTAGGTTCCTAGATAAAGCCATGATTTTTTATTTTTCTTTCAATGTTGTATCCGTAACCTCATGAAGGCTCGATTTTTAATCAAATAAATTTGAAGCCAATAATCGTTTGTACAGTTCATTTACCATCTTTCTCGGAGAAATTACACACCATTATTAGAATAAAGTCTTTAGGACATGTATTTTTTACATTTATTTAACCTTTTTAATAAACTAACATCATGCATAAACCGTAGAGGAAATGCCACTTCGGGAATCCCGAACAGGAAAGCCATCCTTTTGTCTTGGGTACTTAACCATAAAAGACATGCACGTTTATATTTTTGGTAAATCCTGGCACGTGAGACCCTAGGGAAGGTAATACGAATAGAATGGAGGCATCTCTTCTCAGCGGATTTGGCCTATCTACGATTAAAAAGGGGGGTCTCACCCTAAAGGATTGCATTTCATGCTAGGCCTACCCTTGGTATAATAAGGGCTCCCTCTAGGACATGCATCCGTTTTTATTTTTACTTATACTAATTTTTATTTTTTTTCATTTTACAGGTCCTCTAACGGAAGCAGTAAAATAAGAAAGACATCTGATACATATTTGGTCCTACGTTCGAGTATTTTTTTTAAAATTATGATCCAATTCCAAATAAACCGTCACATGCTTGAGACCCATAAGGCCATCAAAAGTATGAGTGCTCTTTTGAATTATTCGAGAGATTATGGACGACTGATTTTTTTTTAGAATTGATAGTACCTAGAACCTAGATAGGTGAGTTTGGTTAGGATAAGTAATGTGATAAATGAAATTGTATTTCATAACTGGACAATTGTAACAAGAATAGAAATAATTTGGATGCTAATAATTGCAATCCTTCTGTAAATTTAAGATTGCCTTGTGTCCAAAATTTTTCTTAGATGAAGTGTTAAATAAGTTACTTTCTCAAATTTGTTTATAACATTTGATTTTCCCTTCATATCTTGCATTTAGCTTTTGAAAAAGTTTTCTTCAAATTTTTTGAGCAAATGATTCTTTGATGAGATCTCGAAATAAGTCACATTTTTCTCAAAGCCTAATGTTAGGCTTGTGTCATTGTAAAGTATCTCTTTTGATGAGTGAGTGTAAGCTCAAATTGAATGAAAAGAAAAAAATTTCTTGTATTTTTTGATGGTGAAAATAAATGCCCATGATTTTCGGATATCATTTTATTTGAAGTTGATAATTCCCACTTCGGTATCTTTCTAATCCCAAAACAATGCAAATTGTAAGGGAGAATTAAAATGATGTTGAAAAGAAATTTGGACTCCGTGTTAAGGATTCTGAATGGTACAAAAGGAAAATCCAAGTTTAGAAGAAACCATGAACATTGACACCAAGACATCGGGTAGGGAGTTAAGTCAAAATGCACTTTTGCTTCGAAGATCTACAAAATGTCATGCCAATTTGGATGTGTGTTTGGATGATTCAAACACAATAAAAGAACAAACATGTAGGGGATACAACTTCAACCATTCCACAGGAGGAGTTTATTGTTTCATAATCACAATTTCTCATTTACCTGTGGAACGTGTTGTATAAGTTGTTGTAAGATTAAAATAAGGTGATGTCACATGCTTGTGAGGTATTGCTAGCAATTGTGATTTTTGTCTAAATTCCCCTACTTGTTGAAATTACTTTATGTGCTTTGACAAATGCTTTCTTCAAGTACTAAGAAATAATTATTATGTAGTTTGGAGTTTTGTTCTTGGAGAAAATATGTCATGTAAAGTGGTTGAAATTATTATGTCATGTAAAGTGGTTGAAATATTATGTCTAAAGTGTTGAATTATGTTTGATGAAAATTTCTCTTCTTTACTTAATTTTACATGTTAAATGCTGATTATGGTCAATTAGTACACTCATGTGATTTGTGATGTAATATCTATTATGAAGGGTTTTTATGCTACAAAAAAAAAAACGAAGAAAGAAGAAGAAGAAAAGAAAAAAAAAAAGAGGAAAAGAAAGAAAAAAGAATAATGTAGTTTTGTTTCTACTCCAATGATTCTTATGCTTAGTAACCGAAAGCCTTCATCTAAAAATGTCGACTTTTGCGTCAAGCGGCATTTAAATTATGAGTAATGCGTTGCAAATTTGTGCAAATAAATTGTTGAGTAACCTGGGTTCTTCATCTAAACAATGTTGATTTTTGCATCAAAAGGCAGTTTTACTTCTCAAATACAGTTTTTGCTATTTGCTTAAGATTGAGATGTTGAGTAACCGAGAACCTTCATAACCAATGTCGGTTTTCGCATCAAAAGACACTCTTGTATTTTGAGTGATTAGTTCACTAAACAAAACTCCCTCAAGTGAAATTCAGTAAGGTGAAGAAATTAAATTGAGCTTGCTTAATTGTGATATAATTCCTTCCCTTTTGCTTGATATTATGAGTATTAAAGATAAGATGATAAATTGCATAATGATTATTTGCTTGGTATTGGGGAAATATTTTTTAGAACGCACATGTGTGATTTCAATGCTTGAATCATTAGTTGATCTCGCACTTTCTGTTTGCTTGAGGACAAACAATGATTCAAGTGTGGGGGAATTGACAAGTGTTAAAATGATGCATTCTAGCACATTGGTATATGATGTTAATATATCTATCCCAAATTGTCAAGGGAAAATTGCCTTACTGATGCCAAATATTCCTTGAACACTAGTCTGTTTTTATGAAAAAAGGAAAGATCATTTCAATTTTGGACAATGTCATTCATTTCATTTCTTCCGTTGAAGTCAGTAATCCGAAGGGATCCATGGTTAGGAGAATGTGATAGTTTAAAGATCATGGATGAGAAAACCAGTATGCCGACATGGAAATCATTGAGAAGTCGATGACAACAGTTGATTGCGGTTGTTCGTCTGCATTGATCAGTTTGTGGCAATGTCAGAATTCAAATGGGAGTGACATCCAAAGATTAAAAAGTATCTTTTAAGCCATTATTTCAAAATCGATTTTTGAAAAATGTTTCATTTAATTGTATTTCATTTAGTCTTTGTGTGTTGTTTACTGTACATAATTTCTTTTACATTATTGCATGTGAAGCATTTTGCTAACCAATTCATGTTTTGAAAATTTTGTCATTTGCTTTGTTTGAATTTGAAATAAAAGTGAAGGCAATCCTAAATTTATCAGAAGCCAGAATCATGCATGAATTGCAAGACTATTTTAGGGGATTTGATCTGAGTCGTGAATCAAATTTCACTAAATTGGAAAACTTGCAGAAGGTAAGGCAAGAAATTGGTCAGAGACTCAAAATGGCAATACTCATATTTATATGCACTAGTGGAGTCAAATGATCGTCGAGTGGTGGCATCACTTTTGCAATTTTCGTTGTTTTTCACTTTTTGCAGGTGTGATTATATTGTCATTAATTGAGCCCTTCGTCAAAAATAAAAACTGGGGTAATTTTTTTAAATTAGTGATGGTTTAATTAAGGCTACAACTCAATTCAAAAATTGATTTCAAAATTGACACCGGGGCAAATTTTTTGAAAAAATTTGATTTTAAGATTGATTTATACTGGGTAAATTTTTTGCAAAAGTTTAATTTAAATGGATTTTGATACTAAATTTCAAAAAGAGTGGTTTTGAGTTAGTTTGATGCCATATACTGGGGCAAAACTTTTTGAAAAAATTTTGATCTTTGGGATGATTCAGATACAATTTTTGATAATTGTTTTAAGTTTTCCTATGTTTCAAATTTCTTTATACATTTTTCTAGCAGCCTGAATCTCATTTTGTTCATTTTAGTTTGGTGTATTTTGTTCATCAATTTAGGATCATTTATTCATGCATTTGGTCTAGCAGCCTGTGTTACATCATCTTGTTTTGCTTTTTCAAACCGACATTTATTCATTATTTGTTTAGTATGTTGCATGTTGTTTTGATTTTTGTCCAGCATTATACATATTTTACTTTTTTGTTTAAGTTCCAACTCGTCCGTTGGATTTTAATTTTTGTCTGGCAACTCAAATTCTGCATTTTTATTTATGCATTTATGCATTCGTTCGGCAACCTGAAATCCATTAACATATTTTACTTTTCTAAATTTGTATTTATTTAGTAACTGTCTTGCATTTGTTCAGCATACTACACGGTGTTTTAATGTATTTAGTAGCTCATATATTGTGTTCGCACTTTTTCGTCTTATTTTCATTTTGCAATAGGCTCAATTGTCAGTATTGGGTACCGTCTTATTTTCAGTTCTCGATAGGTTCAATTTTAGCATTGGGTACCGATTTTCGTTTTCAGTTCGCGATAGGCTCAATCGTCAGCATTGGGTACCGTCTTTATTTTTAATTTTCGGTAAGTTCAATCCTTGCATTGGGTACCAATTTTCATTTTCAATTTGCGGTAGGGTCAATCGTCAACATTGGGTACCGATTTTCATTTCTAGTTTGCAGTAAGCTCAATCGTCAGCATTGAGTACCATCTTTATTTTTAGTTTTCGGTAGGCTCAATTCTTACATTGGGTACCAATTTTCATTTTAGGTTTGCGGTAGCCTCAATCGTCAGCATTGGGTACCGATTTTCATTTCCAGTTTGCGGTAGGCTCAATCGTCAGCGTTGGGTACCGCCTTTATTTTCAGTTCTCGGTAGACTCAATCCTTACATTGGGCACTGATTTTCATTTTTAATTCGTGGTAGGCTCAATTGTCATTATTGAGTACTGTCTTTATTTTCAGTTCTCGATAGGCTCAATCCTTGCATTGGGTATTGATTTTCATTTTCAGTTTGCGGTAGGCTCAATCGTCAGCATTGGGTACCGTTTTTATTTTCAGTTTTCGGTAGGCTCAATCCTTACATTGGGTATCGATTTTCATTTTTAGTTTACGGTAGTCTCAATCGTCAGTATTGAGTATCGTTTTTATTTTTAGTTTTCGGTAGGCTCAATCCTTGTATTGGGTACCGATTTTCATTTTCAGTTTGCGGTAGGCTCAATCGTCAGTATTGGGTACCTATTTTCATTTCCAGTTTGCGGTAGGCTCAATTGTCAGCATTGGGTACCGTCTTTATTTTTAGTTCTCAGTAGGCTCAATCATCAGCATTGGGTACCGATTTTCATTTTCAGTTTGCAATAGGCTCAATTGTCAGCACTCTGTATCGTCTTTATTTTCAGTTTTTGGTAGACTCAATCCTTACATTGGGTACCGATTTTCATTTTCAGTTCGCGGTAGGCTCAATCGTCAGTATTGGATACCGTCTTTATTTTCAGTTTTCGGTAAGCTCAATCCTTGCATTGGGTATCGATTTTCATTTTCAATTTGCGGTAGACTCAATCATCAGTATTGGGTACTGTCTTTATTTTTATTTTTTGGTAAACTCAATCCTTGCATTGGGTATAGATTTTCATTTTCAATTTGCGATGGGCTCAATCATCAGCATTAGGTATCATCTTTATTTTCAGTTCTCAGTAGGCTTAATCGTCAGCATTGGGTATCAATTTTCATTTTTAGTTTGCGATATGCTCAATCGTCAACACTAGTATCTTCTTTATTTTCAGTGATCAGTAAACTCAATCCTTGCATTGGGTACTGATTTTCATTTTCAATTCGCGGTAGGCTCAATCGTTAGCATTGGATACCGTCTTTATTTTCAGTTCTCAGTAGATTTAATCCTTACATTAAGTATCGATTTTCATTTTCAATTTGCGGTAGACTTAATTGTCAGAATTGGGTACCGTTTTTATTTTTATTTTTTGTAGACTCAATCCTTGCATTGGGTATAGATTTTCATTTTCAATTTGCGGTAGACTCAATCGTCAGCATTGGGTACCATCTTTATTTTCAATTCTCGGTAAGCTCAATTCTTGCATTGGATATCGATTTTCATTTTCAGTTTGCGGTAGTCTCAATCGTTAGCATTGGATACCGTCTTTATTTTCAGTTTTCGGTAGGCTCAATCCTTGCATTGGGTATCGATTTTCATTTTCAATTTGCAGTGGACTCAATCGTCAACATTGGGTACCGTCTTTATTTTTAGTTTTCGGTAAACTCAATCCTTGGATTGGGTATCGATTTTCATTTTCAATTTTGTAGTAGGTTCAATCGTCAACATTGGGTACCATCTTTATTTTCAGTTTGCGGCAGGCTCAATCATCAATATTGGATACCGTCTTTATTTTCAGTTTTTGGTAGGCTCAATTCTTGCCTTGGGTATCGATTTTCATTTTCAATTTGCGGTAGGTTTAATCATCAGCATTAGGTATCGTCTTTATTTTCAATTTTCGCTAGCCTCAATCATTGCATTGGGAATCGATTTTCATTTTTAATTTGCAGAAGGCTCAATTGTCAGCATTTGGGTACCGTCTTTATTATTAGTTCTCGGTACGCTTAATCCTTGCATTGGGTACTAATTTTTATTTTCAATTTGCGGTTGGCTCAATCGTTAGCATTGGGTACCGTCTTCATTTGCAATTTTTGGTAGGCTCAATCCTTGCATTGGGTACCGATTTCATTTTCAGTTCGCAGCAAGCCCAATCGCCAGCATTGGGTACTGTCTTTTTTTAGTTCTCGTTAGGCTTAATCTTTGTATTGGGTAATAATTTTCATTTGCAGCTTATAGTAGGCTCAATCGTCAGCATTAGGTACCATCTTTATTTTCAGTTCTCAGTAAGCTCAATCCTTGCATTGGGTACCAATTTTTATTTTTAATTCGTGGCAGGCTCAATCGTCAGCATTAGGTACCATCTTTATTTTCAATTCTCGGTAGACTCAATCCTTGCATTGGGTACCGATTTTTATTTTCAGTTTGCCGGTAGGCTCAATCGTTAGCATTGGATACCGTTTTTATTTGCACATTAAATATCATGTCATTTCAATTGCATGCTCATACATCTTACTTTAATATTCTTATTCTTCTTATGTAATCATGCAGTAGTCGTCATATTAATCTATTTATTTTCATGCTTTAAAAAAAAAGAATTTTTTTGACTTTTGAGTTGAATTGGATCCTATGTTCAACACTTGTTTTGTTCTATTTTAAAATCTTTATTGTATTTATTTTGTCCAGCAGCCTGGACTCACTTTTGTCATTAACTTTTTCAAATTTGACAGCCCAGACTTTGCATTCCATGATTCCTGACAGCCCAAGATCATGTATTTGTCATTTACTTTTCAAAGTCTGATAGCCCAAACTTTGCATCTCATGATTCCTGACAGCCCAAGATCATGGATTTGTCATTTACATTTCGAAGTCTGATAGTCCAAACTTTGTATTCCATGATTCCTGACAACCCAAGATCATATATTTGTCATTTACATTTCCAAATTTGACAGTCTGATGTGATCCTAGGAGTGCTTACAATCTTGATGCTTAGATATTCTCATGGAGCAACTCATTTGGACCAAGATGAGATCAAATCATGGCTGATCACGAGGGGAACGTTCAAGCTTTGTGACTACCATGGTGTAAGTCGTGACTTTGGGCCTCTTAACAGACTGGGTGATCAAGCTATTCAAGTGTGTTCATTGGGCCAAGAGTTTATGCATTGGTTATGGATTAAATACACATTCAAAGAAGGTCCAATTAAAGCTTTTAAGTGGTCCATAACATGTTTCTAAGATGCTGGTTTGGTTGGACTTGTTGGAAGGCCTTTTAAAGATGCAAGTTGGAGGCCCAATGGTGCTTAAAAGGAGGCGTCCAGCCCATGAACAATTTTTGGACGAATTTTTAAGTTTAATTCTTTGATGTTAAGTTTTCTATTTTGTTTACAAGTTGTAACCTCTTAGAAAGTTACCATATTGTGTTAGGTTACAACTAGTGCTCTTTGTTAAGTTTTTAGAACTTTCTACAAGTTGTTATGCAAGCCTATTTATAGGCTAAAACACTGTTACGAATTTTATAAGTTTTTGATGATTAATTAATTTTGTGAGTTCTCAAATTGAGTGCTTCTTTCGTTCTTTGCTGATTAAGAACAATCCCTGAACTTGTAGAGTGATTCCAAGTTCAAAAACCCTAGCTTAAAGTTGCCTTATTGGTTTGATCAAGCATTCTAGGTGCTGATTCCTCGAGTTCTTGTTCGTTCCATAAGAAGGTTCAAAGCTTCCTTGAATTTTTGAGTTGTTCATCTTTCGTGTTCAAGGCCTTGGTGCTGATTCTAGAGTCTAGTTCATCCAAGAGGAAAGGTTCAAAATTCATACTTGGTATTTCAAGCAATTCCACGTTCATCTGCGCGTATCACAATCCAGACTTTGCATCTCATGATTCCTGACACCCCAGGATCATGCATTTGTTATTTACTTTTCCAAGTCTGATAGCCCAGACTTTGCATTCTGTCGCGTCCTAAAAATCGTAAGCAAAGGATACTAGTGGGGTCGTTGACTGTCGCGTCCCAAAAAGACGGTCTGGTCCAAGACCCTTTTGAAAAGATAGAGTTTTGAAAAACCGTACGTGTGTGAGAAAAAATTGTGTTTTAGTGAAACAATGTTATTTAGTAGAAAATAATATTTTAAAAGAAAATAAGGCCGGGACTAAAAAATGTGACAGTTTTTGCCAACTAATTTTGAAAAAGGGTTTTAGTTTGAAAAATGGAATCACCACTTGGTACTGAGTTAGGGAGTACCAAGTCACCCGAAAAAAATCGTTTAAACAAAACGAAAAGTAAAATTTTAAAAAAATTATTTAAAACCCTTTTTCGACTCTGGTTTACGAAAAAAAGAGAAAAAGGTTTGGGAGTCACATTTGAAGAAAGGGAATGCAAAGGCTTGTGCCTAAGGCACCCTTTCAACCTAGTCGAGACTAGTTGCGAGGTTTAATCAAAATTTCCTAAATTAACCCTAGATTCTATCGCATTTGGATGTATCTAAATGAATGCAAATCCTAAGTCTAAATGTGAGTATCGGGAGGGTCGAAATGTTCCATTGAGGCTTGGTCGGTATTATCGCCTTAATTGCGAAATCTAAGTCGAGACCTCAAGGGAGTCATGAGTGTCTATGCAAAAATAAAATGCAAAAGAAAAGAAAATAATAATATATAGAAAGTGAAGAAAGAAAGTGGATATGCAACATGACGAGTTTGGGAAACTAATATCTCGTGACTGAATATTCCTAATCATGGAGGAGGGAACGACACATACATCACCGCTTTCCACGTGAGTAGACGACTATTGCTAGTCAAAACACACAAAATGACCTAAATTCTAAGTGAGATGCAATCTAGATGTCATGCATTTTAAAAATGTGTCAAAATAATAATAATAATAATAGTAATAATAAAATCATGCCAAATTGAAGGAAAACTAAAAGTGTGTGAAATGAGATGTGAAATGCACACGAATGCACCTAACACTAAAATGTCCTAAGGGTTTAGCGTTGGACTAGCCCATTTTAAAAATTCCACTAGCGTTGGACTAGCGGGAAAAGAATGAAGCCACAACTAGCGTTGGATTAGTGTGGTGACAGAATACCATAAAACATGAATTAACTATTAAAGCGTGAATTAAAACAAATTAAATATATAAAGACATACAAAGTCAAGTAGGAGCACATAACACATAGGCATAATATCTAGATGCAAAATCATAATGAAAGCGATAAAACAAATAAGCATGTAAGCACGCAAAAGCACACAAGTCGTAACTATTACATCGGGGAGATTAGATACAATTTTAAAGGGGGAAAAAATATAAACGACCTATCTATTACACTTGTTATCTAAATACACAATTTTGCTAAAATATAAGAAATATAGACTAACTATTACATTGACTAGCTAAATACAAAATATTACATTTTTGCCAAAACAATAAAATTCAAAATTAAGTTAAATACGTAAATACGTGAAAGGTATGTAAAATAAGAAATAAATAATAAATAAATAAGTAAGGCATAAAAATCACATTTGGGCACATTTGGGCACATAAAGAAAATTTAACAAGTAATAAGAATACCTCTTTGAAGATCCGGTACAAATACTAACAAGATGAACAAACAAGTCAAGGTACCATGATATAAAGAAATAAACCCTAAAAAAGTATGTAAGCGTTGACAAATTGAGGATAAACATACAAATTCTATTAAACTAAGGGCTTGAAAGCAAATTCAAACAAGCCTAAGGGCCAAATAATAATTTAAAGCATTACTCTTAAGCTAAATTTGCAAAATTCTACCAAATTGGGAATCAAACCATAAATTTCAGCAAGTAAAGCGGGCAAAGAAATGCAAATTTGAGCAACTTAAAGGGCCTAATTGCAAGCTACATGACTTAATTGAAAGAATCTAAAATAAGGAGGGGTCAGTTTGTAATTATTAGGGACTTAATTGTATAAAACAAAATATTTAGAGGACATACTAGTAAATTCCTGCTAATATAAAAACCAATACCTGGATATTTAATTTACATAATCCAAAGTAAAATACTAAATAAGGATAAAAATCAATGAACCCTATTAACTTAGCTAATTGGGGAAATCAATTAAACTAAATTATGCAAACTAGGAAAACAAAATGAGGGAAACTGAATCAGGAAAATTAAAATAAATTATATACATAATTCTCAAATTCCCATAGTCAGTTTTCTAAAAACAAGAAAAGAAAATCAAAATTTTAAAGCCAGACAAATTAGCTTCCAAATTTTCTTAAATAATTTTTCTTTAAAAAAATCCCAAATCAAATACCCACCCCAAATCTCAGCTCCTCGTCCTTTCTCCCGTCTTCTTCCCCTGTTTCTCCAACTCTCTCTCTCTCTCTCTCTCTCTCTCTCTCTCTCTCTCTGTGTGTGTCTCTCTTTTCTTTTCTTCACTTTCTCTGTTTTTTTTTCTCTTTTTTCTGATTTTCTCCTACCATTCTCTCTTTCTATCGTCCTCACTCTGCTCTCTTTTATTTCTTTCTTCCCCTCCGCCCCTCTCTTCTCTTGATTTCTCCCTTTCTAAAACCTCTCTTCTCTAATCTTGTTTTTTGCTTGCTGCCGCTTATCTCTTCTCTTGCCCACTCCCTCTCTATTATCGATTCTATTTGCTCTTTGTCCCTCTTTTATTTCTTCCTATTTCTTTCTTTCAGCTCTCTTCTCTTTCTCGATTGTTGCTCTCTCTTTAAACAATTTCTCTTGTGAAGCAGGGAAAGAGGGCCGTCATTTTTACAGGTGGAGCTGGATGGGTGACGTCAGTAAGAGACAGGGGAGCAAAAGGTGGTATGCGCTTGTGGTTTGATGTTGTTGATTGTGGGTTTTGATGGTCGTTTTTTAGAGTATTTGTGAGGAGAAAGGTGATGGTGTGTCTGCGAGGAAGGGACCGAGAGGCGGTGCGATGGTCATGGTGTCTGTGCAGTTGAATTGGGCTGTGAAGGGGTTGAATTGTGGGAATTTGGGGTGAAGAATGGCTTGGTTGTGAGGGTAATTGATGGCAAACGAAAAGGACTACTGGTGGTGCTTTTGGTTGTTGGTGACTGTTTTCTTTACAGGTGGGTGGCTCGTGGGCGTTGGTGGAGAATTGGATGATGATTATGGAGGCTAGGATTGTGATTTGAGGGTGGCTGATTTGTTTGGGTTGTTGGCATTATTTGTTGTTTATTTACAGGTTATCAATGGTGGCTAGAAGATTGAAGTTGAGCCTAATGACTTTGGTGGTTTTTGCAGGCGAAGAGGGCCTCGGTTGATGGAGAGATAATTAATGGTGGTGGAGGGGGCACTTAGGGGTTGTTTAATGGCTATCGGGCAGTAGGCAATAGTTCAATTTCATGAGATTGTTGATGGTTTTGTAACAATGTTAGCTGAAGGTTGATATTTTGTGGTGGCGTTATTGAATTGTGGTGGCAGGTGGTGATGGGAGAGGTTATTAGTGGAGGCATGACTGTTAATTGGCTTGCCAATTGGGGATGGGAGGTGGTTTGATTGTCATGGTTGGAGGCTGTCTACAGGGATTATGATCTTGGTTGTGAATGGAGGGGTTTTGTGCTGGTGAAAAGGGGCTGGGATTTATGTATTATTTATGGTGGTTCTGTAGTTTGGCAGGGATGGTGGCCGTAACATTTGAGAGGGTTGATTTTGGGTTTATGGGCTTCATTGGTTGTTTCTAGTGATGGTGGGTGGAAGTGGCAGTTAGCAAATGGAGGCTGGTTCTGGTGGTGGAAGGAGGAGGAGGTCGTGGTTTAATTTTACAGGGGACACGGTAGTGATTTGGGGTTGAAAGAAAGCTGAGAGAAGAGAACGATGAAGATGGCAAGGAAAAAAGAAAACCCAGAAAACGAACGAAAAGAACAAAAATAGAAGAACAATCTAACAAAACTAAAATAGAAATCCAAACAACTAAACAAATAACCAGAGTTTCATAGGAAATAGAAGACAATTGAATTAATCAAAAGAACAGTTTAGTAATAACTTACCTTTTGGACTTGGAAGACGATCTAATGATGAACACTTGCAATTTCTTTGGATGAATAGGCCACTTGTCTTGGTCACCCAGAATGCTATAAAATAACAAAAACGCCACCGGCAATAAAAATACTAATTTTATTTTAAAAAAATATTTTTTAACCCCAAAAATTAAAAATTAATACAAAGAAATGACAGCAATCTCTAAAATTTTCAAAAATAATTCAAAGTAGATTTCAAAGCTAGAGCTTAAAGCTGATAAAAATGCGCTCAGGATGTGAAATGATGATTTTGCTCTTGGACAACGAAAATATACAAAAAATGGCTATTAGCCTCAAAATATTTCTAAAAATTAAAAATAAGCTTAAAACACTAAAAAATGCCTTTATGACTCAAAATTTGACCAAAAACTGAATTTAAACTGTAAAATAACAATTTTGCCCTTGGACAATGAAAATTCACAGAAAAATAGCTATTAGCCTCAAAAAATTACCAAAAATTAAAATAAGCTTAAAACACTAGAAAATGCATTTACGACTCAAAATTGACAAAAAATGAACTTAAATTGTAAAATGACGATTTTGCCCTTGAGCAATGAAAATTCATAGAAAAAATTGCAATCGTCTTCAAAAAAATCAGAAAAATTTAGAAACGTGCTTAAAGAACTAGAAAAATGAATTTGGAACTAAAAATGATCTTAAATGGTATTCACAAGTCAAAATTACCATTTTGCCCTTATACTGGTAAAAATATAAAAGAATAAATTAAATCGAAAAAAATCATAAAAAAATTAACAAATTCACATGAAAGTAAAAATATGAATTTAAAACCCCCAAAAGCTGATAGAAAAATATTTACAGATAAAATTACTATTTTGCCCCTCGGATCATTGAAAAATTAAAATTTGGTCCAAAAAATGCAAACATGCCCCCCAATGTTTGAAAATAAATGGTGTGTCAAAATTTGGTGTCTCCACATTCCATGATGCCTGACAACCTAGGATCATGCATTTGTCACTTACTTTTTCAAGTCTAACAGCCCAAACTTTGCATCCCGTGATTCTTGACAGCTCAGGATCATGCATTTGTCATTTACTTTTCAAAGTCTGATAGCCCAAGCTTTGCATTCTGTGATTCCTGACAGCCTAGGATCATGCATTTGTCATTTACATTTTTAAGTTTAACAGCCCAAGCTTTGCATTCCATGATTCCTGACAGCCCAAGATCATGTATCTACCCAACAGCCTAGTCGGCATTTGCTTATTTACATTTTCAAGTCTGGCAGCCCAGACATTGCATTTAGTTTATTAGTATTTATCTTGTCTAGCAGTTTGAATTCATTTTTGGTCTATTAGTTAAGCATTTTATTTTATTTTGCAGTTTTTATCATTTTATGTTATCTTTGTTTTACAGTTCGAATGTTGCATTTCCTTCTTTACTTTGATCACAAGTTTTGAAAAGTTGGAATCCTTTTATTCTCATTTGCAGTTGTGCCTTGTGTGAAAACCCTAACACGGGAATAGTGCCTTAGGGCTTTACTATTCAAATTTTCTTATTACATGTCATTTTATGCATATTATTTTGAATTAATGTTAGTTGAGAAAGGTTTTCCATTTTGGAAAAAAAAAAAAATCGGAAGAAGAGAAAGAGAAAACACCGTGAGTGTGTGTTAGTGTGTGTTTTGCATAAAATAGAGTTTTGAACCACTTTCATGATTTTCAAATATTTGACATGCTCAAGTTTCACAATTTCAAGTATTAACTTGGAAAATAAAAATAAAAATAATAATAATAATAGGTTTTACACTAAAAACACTTTTGTGCAAAAATTACGCGTTCGACATTTAAACGGGTATTTCATTTAATGACTTTATTAGAAGACCTTAAACCACTTTTAAAAACACTCAAACATGCCATGTGCTTGAGGAAACACAACCCTAATTTCACTCCTTGGTTTAAGCTAAGCTTGACACCTAACCTTGCATTTTGGCCAAACCTTAGCCAAGTAAAATGATTTCCATTTTCTTTCATTTCTTTGCAGCCAAATCTCTTCCATTTTTCCCTCAAAATTTCGTGCCTTATAGCTCCATTTGCAGCTGAAATATCTCATTTTGCACCATTCCAAAAGCTCACAAAAGCTCAAGACAAAACACAACTTCTAGCAACCAAAACTTCACCAAGAAATTTCAGCTTTCTTCCTGCAATTCCAGTCGAATTTCAGCAGTCTTTGGAGGGGTTGTTGCACCATCAATTGCACCTACAACTACCTAACATCTTGTGGTACATATCTCTTCAACTAACTTGTAAAATTGAGCCCTTAAATTTCTGTTTTGGAGCTGAACAAAAACCGGCAGCAAAGCTGTCAAAATTTCCAACTTTTCACTTCTTGTTTAGCTTCTTGTTTTGGATAGTTGAATTTAGTTCTTTTGGCACCATTAATTCTTGTATATTTTAGCTAACTTATGGTTTATGATTACACCTTTGATAGCCTATAAATACTTGGTTAGATTAGAGCTTAATTAAGTGGAAGTTTAGCCATGGATTCCTTATGAAACTTTGCTGAAAATTTTCTGATTTTGGGACCTTCTTCTTGGACGAATTTTGTGGACTGTTTTACTCCATCTTGCACCATATATTTACTGCAATTGTTAGCTCTTTTAATGCTTTATATAATGCCTTAGTTGCCCAAGAAAAGTTGGAGGATTTGGTAGATGAATTGGCTAGGGAATTAGCTATCAAATTTGATCTTCAAATCTGGAAATTTCTGGTTTGATCTTCTTATTGTTGGCTGAACCACTTTGCTTCATGTTCTTGACATTTTTGCATCATTTTATGTCATTTGATCTTCCAAGAACTTGAATGTTAATATAGTTATTGTTTATTGCAAGTTAGACCCTTAACTTATTAGTTATATTTGTTTATGTCTTGATTAGTTTTACTTATTCCATATAAGTCCTAAAAATATCTAAACCCTAAACCCTAAACCCTAATAGTGTTTCAAAACCCTAAACCCTAAACCCTAATAGTGTTTCAAAACCCTAAACCCTAAACCCTAATAGTGTTAAAAAAAAACCCTAAACCCTAATAGTATTTATAAACCCTAAACCCTAATAGTAAACCCTAATAGTGATTTTCCAACTTTATACCTAATTAAGTTTCCTTTCTTTTAGAAACTAGTTTTGATCCAAAACCTTAAAATGTTCACTTTAATACTTTTAAACAAAAACTATATTTATATAAGGTTTAGTTTCGAATTTTACTTATATTATTAAGACTTGGTGTGACTTAATTTGGGATTTTAGGATCTAATTTCCCTAGAAAAGTGTTAAACTCATTTTAGCCATAATTAAACATAAATTTTCGACACATACTGCTAAGTTAACATATAACCTTCTAGTATGATTCCTTTTATTAACGTTTTGGAAACCTTAGTTAAATTTCTACAAATTTATGGATTTAACCTTAGAATAGTAACTAAACCTAATTCTTTGAACTTCCAGGGTTCCAGTCAAATATTTCTCCTTATCCCGAATTTTCCTGAAAATCTCTTGAGGTGAGTGTTCCTTTACTTGCGCTTGCGAGTGTTTATTTGCTTTTCCTATTAGATTCCATGTGTTATTTGCCATACTTGAAAGCATGAAAATGTGGTTACAAGGGCGAATATGTACTTTATCGTATTCGACCCTAGCTTTCGATTATAAATTATATTTGACTCAATGATCTTGAACTATACTTGACTCATTGATATTGGACCATATAAGTGGTTGGAGGTTATAAGGTGTTGGGGTAAGGGAATTTAAACTCTCTCCTTACGAATGTA
>JAMWEH010001206.1:0-22030 GCA_024721245.1 Mitragyna speciosa | reverse complement strand
TTTCTCATATCCCTTATTACAGCCCCCATTCCCACTCTCTCTTCGGCCAGCCTGACAAAAAAAGTAATGGAATTCACACAAAGCATTAAATGATTAACATATGAACTGTTCATCACATTTAAAATATTTTAAAATTTTTTTAAATCAATATATGCCAGCAGAGGAAAAAAATTAATATTTTGATTGTTTCTAGTATGATGAACAGTTAATCTATTAAAGGCTTAATGCTCTATGCGACATACTTGACTTTATCTGCTGAGTCAGTGAACAAGGAAGGGTGTCCTTGGGAATGCAGATGGGAAGAAGAAGCAAGAGAAATAATGAAAAGAAAATATATGAAAAAAGATAAAAATGAAAAAGCAAGAGAGAAAACAGAAAAACATGAAATACCAAAAATGAAAGGATAATTTTGACATAAACCTATATTGGAGAGCAATTAAGCACAATTATATATGTTCAGCGGCTTAACACATACTAGTGATATTGTACTTCCTATGTGTACTTTTTTTAAAAAAAATTATAAATATAAATTTAATTAGATATGGCAACATAATGAGATAGTTTTTATTAATAAAAAAACTTGTTATCAGTTTTTTTTTTCTAAATTGTATTGGTAGTTATCTAAAGGAAGAGATTACCAGGGTGTGCTCTCTTTCAATTAATAATAAGATACTAAAAGTTTTAAAGCTACAAGATGACATTCATACGCAACTCGAGAACAGTGAAGTAATTATTTTTAAATGAGATAATTTCGTATATCTCTCCTGAAGTTTGTCATAATTGCACTTAACTTCTTTTAGATTTTAAAAATTATATTTACATCCTTTATGTTTATATTTTTAATAACAAAACAAACTGATTTGATAATATATCATAAAAATACTAACCAAACACCCTAAAATATTCTTAATTGCTTTCAAAAAGTTAAACTTTAAAGAATTAATTAATTAGTCATAAAATATCTTATGCCAAATTTTCTATCTCTACCAGATTCCATTAACTAAAACTTAGTTATTTGATTAATCTAAATAAATTTACTTTATCTATCAATATCTTGCAAACCAATATATTAGTAAAAAAGAGATAACCAATTTATTAAAAAAATCGTGTGAAAATAGCTTGGGAGGCCCAAGTAGAATTTTTATGACTAATTAATTAATTTTTTAAGGTTTATTTTTCTTTTTTAAAAGCAATCAAAGATATTTTAGGATGTTGGATTTGTGTTTTTAGGAGTCATTATCAAAACGGGTTTGTTTGTTATAAAAAATATAAGCACAAGAGGTGTACGTATAATTTTTAAAATTTAAGAAAAGATAAGTACAATTATGAGAAACCTCAGGAGGTATGTGAAATTGTCCCCTTTCTAAATTTATTCATCAATTTCGATTACCTTAAGTAATGATTTCTAAAATTAGTTATTCATCAAAATACAATTTGAATGCAATATTAACTCAAATAATCAATTGGTCCAAAATTTATACGATGCATGGCAATTCAACGCAATCAATAAACATCACATCGAATCTAACATGACATCTGACAAAAAATGCCTTACTCTGTTCATTTGGGAAAAGTATAAAATGCATCACGTGCATTGTCACGTAATGAATTAGAATCAATCACACATCGTCATGTGATGATGACGGGTCATATCTTTTATTATTTGGCGATATGTAATTAGTTCTAGTACACCATGTGACAAATCACGTGACGCTTGGTGTATGTGACTCATTCATTTGCTTATATATTATTACATAACTGCAGAAATATTTCTAATTTCTTGATGTCGTGAAAATCAATGGTACACTTTATAAAAATTAAATAACTTTTAGTTGTCGATCTAAAAAAAAAAAAAAAAGAAACCCATATAGTTTTCTAATGAACTTCAACTTATTAATTAACTAATACAGAAATTTCAGCATAATGTTTTAACCCAAACAAAAACAAAAACAAAAAAAAAAAAAAGAGAGAGAAGAAAAAAATCGAAAACTTACATAATATGTGTCATAGAGTAATTAACTTGCAAACTACAATTGCTTAGCAAGCTTTAAGTGGCTTTCCACACAGACAATCATTGTAAACAAAGGACGATTTTTCAAGATGATCGAACGGCGAACCCACCGGAATCGGCCCACATAGGTGGTTATGGCTGACATCAAGGTGGCCTATGAAGGTGGCGGAAACTATAGACTTGGGAATGCTTCCTCTGAGCTGATTATAAGATAAATCCAGAATTGGAAAATATGATCCCGGACCAAAAGCATCAGGAATTTTACCTTCAAGTGAATTTCTGCTCAAATTCAACGTGCCAATTCGGGAAATCATTAAAGTTGGAGGTATGGTACCAGAAATGTTGTTACCGTCAAGATTTAACGTAGCCAAAACGGGCATTTTGCCTAGTGAAGGCGGTATCGTACCCGAGAGTCGATTCAACGAGAGATCTAAATCCGAAAGCCGGTAAATGTAAGAAATTGAGTTTGGAATTTGACCTTGAAGTCGATTTCTGCTTAGCAAAGCTCGGCTAAGCATTCTTAATTTCCCAAAATTTCTTGGAATTGTACCTCTCAATAAATTGTTTCGTAGATCTAAATGCATTAATGAAGATAGATTTGTTAATGACCTCGGTAACCTCCCGATAAGTAGATTATCTGCCACGTTTAACACCGTGAGTCGACTCAGTCTCCCGATATCAGCCGGGAGTTCACCGGAGAGCTTGTTTCCGATCAAGTCGAGGATTCTTAGAAAAGGTAAAGATACAATGCATGATGGGATTGTTCCGGAAATGCCCTTCCAATCGGCTATGGTTAAGCTTGAGAGCCTAGTGAGCTGGCATATTGCTGGAGAAATTGTTCCGGTCATGTAACCGGTCCGGTGTGCCTTTTCGAAGATGGGGTCCTCCGATTCACCGCGGAGGTTGATGTCAGCGACTCGATGAACCTCCGGGTCACAACTCACTCCGTACCAGTTGTGGCAACAATCATTGCCCGTCCATGAATTGAAAATGCCCAAGTAGGGTTCATTTAAGGCAGCTTTGAAGGCGAGCAAAGCTGCCCTGTCTGAAGGCGGGCAGCTGTTTACGAAAGAGATGATACTAAGAATTGAACTTAATAGCATTACAAGTTTCATCATTATCTCTCCCTCCCCTCTCCCTCCCCTCTCTCTCTAAAACTCACTGAGTCAGCATCTGGTTTTTCTCTCTCTCTCTCGAAGACAGAGCTTGCATGTGGAGTATGCTTCAATGCACGTCATGCACGTTGTCTGGGTTCGAGGTGATTTTGAGCTTGGTTTGCGAGGGGATTTATACCCTGCCCGGTGGAGGTTAAATGACAAATTTGCCACTCACGTGTGATGTGTAATATTGAGAGGACAAGTCAACATGCATAGGGATAAGACTAAGATGGTATCATCAGTTGGGATTGTGGTGCAGGTGAGAGGAAACTGGGAGTGGTCGGCTACGTGGCCACTAGTTGTCCAGATTCAACGGATTTGAGGCTTGAGGATGAATTAATTGTTTTCGGTGGAGATATTAGGACTGAATGGTTGGTTTTTTAGGGCTGTTTGGTTCGAAATCGGAATCGGATAATTGATCTTATATATTTGGAATGAACAGTTTCATTTCAATAGATTTCTTTGATTTAGTATTTAAAATGTGTATTATTACTATAATTGTTATTTGGTTTAATTCTTAGAATGAGTGTCATTACTATATGCATATATACGTAAGTGTGTAATATTATTATATAATATATTATATTATATATGTAATAATATATATATTTCATATATATAATTTGTATATATTATTATATAATATATAATATTATATATATGTATGTATGTATTTATGTATATTACTATATAATATATATAATATAATATATATATATGTAAATATATAATATATATATGTAAATATGTATATATAATATATGTGTGTATGTGTATATATATAATATAATATATACACACACACATAGTGACTTATAATATACATACATACATATATGTATGTATTTATATATATATATATATAATATACATACTGTTGCATCCGAAAAATCGTAGGGAAAAGGGTGCTAGTGGGGTCGTTGACTGTCGCATCCTGAAAAGACAGTCCGATCTCGGTGACCCTTTTGAAAATAAAGATTTTTTAAAAAATTGTGCGTGTGTGAGAAAAATCAAGTTTTAATTAAAAAAGTGTATTTTAAGAAAAATGACATTTTAAAAGAAAACAAAGCCGGGACTAAAAGTGCGACAGGTTTGGCCAAATAATTTTTGAAAAAGGGTTTTATTTTTTTTTTTAAAAAATGGAGTCGCCACTTGATACTGAATTAGGGTGTACCAAGTCACCCGAAAAATTGTTTAATAAAACAAAAATAAAAATTTTAGAAAAATATTTAAAACCCTTTTTCGACTCCGATCTACGAAAAACGAGAAAAAAAAGGTCTAGGAGTCACATTTGAAGAAAGGGAAGGCAAAGACTTGTGCCTAAGGCACCCTTTCAACCTAGTCGAGACTAGTTGCGAGGTTTAATCAAATTTTCCTAACTTAAATCTAGATTCTATCGCGTTCGGATGTATCTAAATGAATGCGAATCCTAAATCTAAATGTAGGTATCGGGATGGTCGGCATGTTCCGTCGAGACTTGGTCGGATTTATCGCATTAATTGCGAAACCCGAGTCAAGACCTCGAGGGAGTCACGAGTTTTATGCAAAATGCAATGCAAAAAGAAAAAAAAATAATAATATATATAGTAAGTGAAGAAAGAAGGTGGGCATGCAACATGACGGGTACGGGGGACTAATAACTCGTGATTGAATGTTTCTACTCACGGAGGGGGGAACGGCCTGTATGCCACCGCTTCCCACGGGAGTAGACGACTATTTCTAGTCAAAACACATAAATGTTCAAATTTCTAAGTGAAATGCAACCTAAATGTCATGCACTTTTAAAAAAATGTGTCAAAATAATAATAATAATAATAATATTAATAATAAGAATAATAATAATAATGATAATAGTAATAAAATCATGTCAAATGAAAGAAAACTAAAAGTGTGTGAAATTAGATGAGAAATGCAAATGAATGTACCTAACACTAAAATGTCCTAAGGGTCTAGCGTTGGACTAGCCCGTTCTAAAAAAGATCCCACTAGCGTTGGACTAGCGGGAAGAGAAAAAATCCACAACTAGCGTTGGACTAGTGTGGTGACGGAATACCATAAATCATGAATTTAAAGCATGAATTAAAAGCAAATTAAACATATAAAAAACATATAAGATCACATAGGAGCACATAACACACAAACATAATATCTAGATGCAAAAATCCTAAGGAAAGCGGTAAAAGAAATAAACACGTAAGTACGCAAAAGCAAATAAACCCTAACTATTACATCGGGGGGCTTGATTCACAATTTAAAGGGGAAAAAATTAAAAATGCCCTATCTATTACACTTTCTATCTAATTACACAATTTTTGCTAAAATATAAGAAAAAGAAAAATAATCTAACTATTACATTGACTAGCTAAATACAAAAATATTATATTTTTTGTCAAAATAATAAAATTAAAAAAATAAATAGCATAAAAATAAATAAATACGCAAAAATGCATAAAATGAGAAACACATAAAAAATGCATAAAATATCACATTAGAGCACGTTGGAGCACATAAAAAGAATTAACGAAAAGTAGGGATACCTCTTTGAAGACCCGGTACTAATACTAATCAAAATGAACAAACAAAGTCAAGGCACCTCGATATAAATAAATAAAACCTAAAAATATGTAAGTATTGACAAATTAAGGTAAAATGTAAATTCTAGCAACTAAAGGACTAAAATGAGGTTCTATAAAATTTAAGGGATAAACTGAAAATTTGCGTAAGTCTAAAGAATGCAATTACAAATTTAAAGCAAATTGGGGTGAGATTGTAAATTCTGTTAAGTTTGGGGGCACAAGAATGTAAATTCTAGCAATGTTAGTGGACAAAAACACAAATCCAGCAACTTTAGGGTCTAAAATCAAAATTCCAACAAGGTATTAAGGGGTTACAATAAAAATGCAGCAAATTATTTGAAAGAAGAAAAAACGAAACTTAAGGGGGCTAAAATGTGAATGTCTATTTTTATGATGAAATAACCAGCAAAATAAAAAATGCATAATTAAATTAAACCAGGCTTAATTAACTAAATTAATTCGGTCAACCAACTGATTAAAGGAATTAAGAAAAGCTGAATTGAGACAAAGTAAAATCAAACCAAGGATTAACTAAACAAACAATATTAAGAAAATACACATTAATAAAATCCTAAAATCTAATCAAAATTGCCCCAAATCCTATTCTGCTTCCTTCATTCCCCCCTCCCGATTCAATCATCATCTTCCCCAATTCCTCTCTTTTCTCTTCTCCACCGAGTTCACATCTCCCTCCTACTGGTCTTCTCTTTCTTTTTGTCTCTATTTTCTCTCTTGCTTTCCTTTCCTATTCTTTCTTCTTCCCCAGCTTTCTTCTATTTTCTTCTGATTTTCTTTTCTCTCTTTCACCGTTCTTCTCTCTTGGTCTCTTGACTCCTTTTCTTTTCCTGATTTTCTTCCTTCTCTCCGTCATCTCTCTCTCTCTCTCTGATTCATCTCCGAAACTCTCCCTTTTTCTTTCTCTCGCTATTTCCATCCCTCTTTTACTATTCTCTCTTTTTCTTGCCTTCGTGCTCTCTCACCATCTATCTCTCTATTTCTCACAGGTCTCTAAATCCCCCAAAATCACTTAATTACTACTACCC
Organism: Mitragyna speciosa; assembly: GCA_024721245.1. Taxonomy (NCBI): domain Eukaryota; kingdom Viridiplantae; phylum Streptophyta; class Magnoliopsida; order Gentianales; family Rubiaceae; genus Mitragyna; species Mitragyna speciosa. The sequence goes on along the minus strand of JAMWEH010001206.1, from coordinate 15,243 downwards.
AATCGAATTAGAGAATGATTCCAGAAACATGACCAAATTCGAGAAGGGGGAAATTGGTAATAATTATGATTGCAGGTGGAGAGGGTGTGAAATTGGTGGGTACTAGGTGATTGCCAAGCAAGGTAATGGTGGAGCCTGTTTTGTGGGCATTGGGGACTGGTTCATGTAGGCGGAGATGGTCAATTGAGTCTATTGTAGGTTGCGAGTCTATGGTGGTACATGGGATTTGACAGTAACAGAACAGTGGCAATAGCCGGTTGAACTAGTGGCGGTGGATTTGACTATGACTGATGAAACTGATGGTAACAATGGCGATGTGGAATTGTGTGATTTTTCTGCGTGTATGAAGTGTGTGTTTATGGCTGTTTCTTGCAGGTTGTGGGTTTTGTGGAAATGGATTATTCGATGGAGGTGCTGCTAATTGGTTGAGTGGTGATGATGATTGTATGGAGGAGATGGAGACAGGGGAATTGAACTGGTGGCCATTGGTGGAGGCTGAGGGTTGTAATGGACAGTAGTAGTTGTTTGAATTGGAGTGGAAATAGGCAGAGGGAGGTTTTGCAAGTGACTTGAGGGCTTGGTTTGAGGGATTGCAGACATGGAATGTGCTTATTCTGCAAGCGGTGATTGTGGCTTGCTGGTGACAGGGTTTGTGTGGGCTTGAAAAATTGAGGGGCTTCTGGTGGGTTTTGGTTGTTTACGGTGGTTGTCTGGTAGGTGATGGTGGTTGGTTGTAAGATTCCAGTGGAAGCTTGGCTGTGGGTGGAGCGAGAAACTTGGGCAGATGAGCTTGCAGGTTGGAGATGATAACGATAGGAGGAAAGAAACAGTGGGAGGAGAAAAACCAGAAAACAAACCCAGAAAAATCAAACCCAGAAAATAAAGACAAGACAAAAGGAAAAAGAAACTTAGAGATTAAACTCAAATTACAAACAAATCAATACAACTTAATCAAAGTCTCATAGAAAAATGGAAATAAGAGTAAATCAGAGAAAAGAGAGGGCTAAGAACTTACCTTTTCAAGCTTGAAAATTAATCTGTCGATGAATAGTAGTTAATTTTGAAGAAGACGATGAACAGTAGTATATGAGAGAAGATGAACATTAGAAATTTTTGAAGGAACGGCGCTTGTGTGTTTTTTGTGTTGTGGAGTGTGTGTGTTTTAATGTAAAAAATCACAAAAGAAGAAGTGTTTTAGGGTTTTCCATTTTTTCCTTCCTTTTTTTTGCTGATTAGGGAGAGTATTTATAGGCCCTTGTCTTATTGGCCAAGAATACTGTAAAATAACGAGAATGCCACCGGTATAAAAAAAACTAATTTTATTAAAAAAAAATATTTTTAAACCTAAAATTAAAATTAATACAAGAAATATGGCAGCGATCTCTAAATTTTCAAAAAGAATTCATAGTAGATTTCCAAAGTAAAAACTAGAGCTCAAAAACTGATAGAAACGCGCTCGGGGTGTAAAAATGACGATTTTGCCCCTGGACAACGAAAATACACAAAAAAATAGCTATTAGCCTCAAAAAATTATCAAAAAATTTAAAATAAGCTTAAAACATTAGAAAATGCCTTTTTGACTCAAAATTTGGTGAAAAATGAATTTAAACTGTAAATTGACGATTTTGCCCTCGAACAATGAAAATTTATAGAAAAATAACTATTGACTTCGAAAAAATTATCAAAAATTAAGAATAAACTTAAACTATTGGAAAATGCATTTTTGACTCAAAATTGGTGAAAAATGAATTTAAACTGTAAAATGACGATTTTGCCCTTGGACAATGAAAATTCACAGAAAAATAGTTATTTTCCTCAAAAAATTATCAAAAATTACAAATAAGCTTAAAACATTAGAAAATTCATTTTTGACTCAAAATTGGAAAAAATAAATTTAATTCATAAAATGACGATTTTGCCCTTAGCTGGTACAAAAATAAAAAATATCAATTAAATCCAGAAAAATCATAAGAAATTAACAAATTCACATAAAAGTAAAAATATGAATTTAAAACCCCCAACAGTTGATAGAAAAATATTTACAGATAAAATTACTATTTTGCCCCCCAAATTATTGAAAAATTAAAAATTAAAATGTGTACCAAAAAGTGCAAACATACCCCCCCAGTGTTTGAAAATAAATGGTGTGTCAAAATTTGGTGTCTACACATACATACATACATACATGCATGCATGCATGCATGCATGCATGCATATATGAATGTATGTATGCATGCATGCATGTATGTATGTATGCATGTATAATTTATGTGTGTGTATATGTATATCTATGAATATGTATGTGCGAGTGTGTGTGTATGTAGTCATGCATGCATGCATGTATACATGTATAATTTATATGTTTGTATATGTATATCTGTGAATATGTACGTGTGTGTGTGTGTGTGTACAACATTTGGGAATGAAATTTGGGTTTTGTCCAAAACCCTCCAAATTGGTTGGGAATTGGGGAAACCTAAAGTTTTAGGTTTCATTACCAAATCCCAATTCCAATCCCCTAACCCAAACATTTCTTATGGTGTTCATACCCATTCCCAATTCCAAACCCCTTAATCCAAACGCCACCTTAGATTTTTTTTTAAATTACTTCTTTTTAGAGATTAGTTTGATCAAAGAAAATAATATTGCCAAAAACTATAATTTAATTTTTGGTTACAGCCCAATCTTGGCCATATAAGAGTTGTTTTCAGTTACAAACTTTTGGACTTATTCAACTGGTAACGTACTTGTACTATTGGTTTTTTTTATATTAATATTTATCTGTTCACACTTAGTTTTTTTTATTGTGGTATAGACCTTTGGAACTTATTGCAATATGTATCTTATTCCTACATCCCAGTAAGCTGTATGTAACTTCCTTCTCTCTCTCTCTCTCTCCCTCACCCCTCAAGGTAAACAAAAAAAAAAAAAAAGAAGAGAACTTTTGCTGACATTTTTATTACTAAGGTATTATATTTCACTTTAAATTAGGGTTTAGGCTTTAGAATTTAGGGCTTAGGGTGTAGGGTTTAGGATTTTAGAGTTTAGAATTTTAAATTAGATCAAGAAAATTATGGTGCCTTTGGCTCTTTATTTGTTAAGAAAAATTGTCGCTTGCCTTTTGTTTGTTAAGAACTAATGTTGTTTTCTAATTTAGATTTTTATTTTTTAGTAATTTAGGACAAGATGGACTCTTTTAAAATTAAGTTAAGTTAGTATTAATGAAAGAGGAACTTTTTTCTAGTAAGTTACCAATTGGGAGAGAGTCAATAGATTCTTTTTCCGAAGTGATTCATCCTTCCCAAATGGGATAATGTGGGTGTTGGTCCCAAAAATAATACAACCAATATAACAATAAATGAACTTGCAATAATAATGATAAAGATATAACAAAACAAGTTCACAAATAAATAATAAATAAAGTAAAAGAGATAAAGAAAGCACACCAAGATTTTTATAGTGGTTTGGTACCAAACTCGGTACCTACATCCACTCCCATTTCTCACACTAAGCTCTACAAGTTGAGCTAAAGAGTTTTGCAATACCCAATTAACTCTCTCACTGCTACACTTGAATGCTACCACCCAAACTATGAAGAATACTCACCAATCCCAATACAGTTACCTCACAAAGACTTACAAGAACACACACACTAGAGTATTTCCTCTTAAAATCACTCTAAAATCACTTGTAATCAATGTAGGCAAAAGTCTATTACATTTCTATACATAATGGTATTTAAAGGGGTGAAAAAATAGCTAGAAATGGCTTCTAACGGTCAAATTTAACTTTCTGCAAAAACTAGCCATTAGACAATAAATTTGAGGTCCAGATGTCTACTACTGTTCATCCGGATGTCCAGATGTTCATCCGCATACATTCTGTACAAAAGTTACTATTCATCCAGACGTCCAAATACTGTTCATTCGGACGCGGTACTGTTCATCCGGATGCTATTGTTCATGGCACTGCTCATCTAAATTCTGTTCATGGTTACTGTTCACGCACGGTTCATCCGGACTTCCGGTTACTGTTCATTTGGACGTTCGCATGGTCGTTCGGATGAGTATTACTTTGCAGTTTTTCATCTTCTTTTGTAAATATTATCATTAGTTTGTTAATCATCAAAACTAAGATGATGTGAGACTCTAAGGTCTTCAATCTCTCTCACTTTGATGATGACAAACTAATGAGGAAAATGAGCAAAAGAATATAGAGATAACTCCCCTGTAGTATATGCACATTCAAAAATACTCATTTTCAAACTAAATCACCATACTAACATTTCTTCCCCTTTTGACATCATCAAAACTAGAATTGAGTAGTGTGTTTAAAAATTTATGAACAATGCTCCTCCTCAACAAATACGTATATTATTTTCGGTATAAAAATACCTTTTTATGATGAAAATCATTTTCTCCCCCTAAGTGTGAGCATATCATAAAAACCACACTTTGGCTTAAAACAAAATACAAGACTCATTTGAAAAAAATAAGTGAGGTAATGAAATGAATTTTTTTAAGAAAAATGTAATATTCAACACAACTTTTTAAATAAATCAACAAATATGCACCCAAAAACTACCATTGGTTTATATATTATGAAAATCACCAAACATATACAATCCACATATGCAATCACATAAAGCACATACTATTATGAAAAATAACTAATACATTTACCCTTTAATCATTGTTGTCCACCCACTACCTTGTCTTGTGGCGATCTTCAAACCTACAAAAGTCAATCAATATATTTTGGTACCCATGTCTTCCTGGGTCGTAGATTGTTAGTAATACCTTTCTCTACCCATGTGGCTTTCATGCCTAGTTTTATATTTTTCTTAACATAGCATTCATTTTGCAGATGGCCATGTTGACAACAAAAATGTCAAATAGCATTTGGATTTCTAATAAATGTAGATTTCATAAAGAAAATGTCATTTTTATAGAAAATAGTGTGATATTTGCTCAAAACAATTTTTCCAACCCTTTTCTTTGGAAAATCCTTTTGTTTTTCTTTTTTGAAGAACAATTGCAAGATCATCCATTGTCTTTCTCAACATATTTTGTTCTTCTTCGAACTTTGCATAAAATTTGGATTTCTCATCCATATTCTTTCTCAAATCCATATTTAAATCAACTTTATTTTTCAAATCACCATTCTCTTTTCTCAAACCTTTGTTCTCTTGGAAAAGTTTAGAATTTTCTTTTTGTAAAGCGTTTATTTTGTTTTTCAAATCCTTGTTTCTAGCATTAGACATTTTTAAACTATAATGCAATTTAGAAACAAGTGTTTCTAGATCGTCATCATCATTACAATCATCATTAGAAGAAGGACTAGAAGATACCTCTTCATCTCCAATAGCCATAAAGACCACATGGGATGTCTCGTTTTCTTCATCAAATTCTCCATTGGAATTGCAATTATCCCACAAAATTTTGAAGTTGTTGAATGTTTTTCCCTTTCCTTTGACTTTCTTCATTTCTTTGTTGCTTGCACAACTTCTTTTATCATTCCTTTTATTGATGAAGTACTTCTTTATGCCTTCAGTGATGGGTGTTAGATCATCCTTATCCATATCATAGTCTTCATCAATTGAAAAAAGATCTTCTTCCTTTTGAGAGGCCTTGAGTGCAATACTTCTTGTGATTCTTGCCTCTTCATCACTTTGAATTTTGCATTTAAGCTTCAATTCATAAGAAGTTAGTGAATATATAAGAGAATCAATATGTAAAGAATTTAAATCTTTAGATTCCTCTATTGCATTGACTTTTGATTCCCATTCTTTGAGCAAGGCATTCAAAAATTTTCTATTCTTCTCACCAAGAGAGTATATCTTGCCAAGTGCTTTCATATCTTGGATAATATCATTGAACCTACAATACATCTTGTCAATGTTTTCATGAGATTCAATTCTAAAATATTCATATTTGGTGACAAGTAAGGCCTTCTTTTGCTCTTGAATATCATCATTTCCTACATAAATCTCTCTCAACTTGTCCCGTATTTCTTTGGCTGATTTACAACTTTTTATTCTAATAGACTTATTTGCATCTAAGACATTGTACAATACATTCATAGTCTTAGCATTTAATGTCCTTAGCATTTAATTTAAGGTTGATTCTATCCGAGGCACTAAGTTCACTCCTTGTTTTTGGCCTATCATTGCCTATTCTCTTATCACAGATTGTGGCCTTATAAGGTCTTTCAATAACTGGGTACCACAATTCCATATCTACAGATTGCAAAAATATTTCCATTCTATTCCTCCAACTATCATAACTAAAACCGCTAAACATGGGTGGTCTAGTAATGGATTGCCCTTCTAGAAATAATGCATTATTGGTTGCCATGGATCACTCCTAGCTTGTTAGGCTACTATTAATGGAGTCCAAGTTCTGATACCAATTGTTGGCCCCAAAAATAATGCAACCAATATAACAATAAATGTACTTACAATAATAATGATAAAGATATAAAAAAACAAGTTCACAAATAAATAATAAATAAAGTAAAAGAGATAAAGAAAGCACACACAAGATTTTTATAGTGGTTTGGTACCAAACTCGGTACCTACATCCACTCTCAAGTATAATTACTTGGAGTTTGAATTCACTAAGTGCTTCTTCTCAAGTTGGTGAAGCAAACCAATATGTACGAGGAGGGATCACTCTTTACTCACACTCTCTTAGCTCTAGTTGAGCCAAAGACTTTCTCTTTGCTCACACTAAGCTTTACAAGTTGAGTTAAAGAGTTTTAAAATACCCAATTAACCCTCTCACTGCTACACTTGAATTCTACCACCCAAACTATGAAGAACACTCACCAATCCCAATACACTTATCTCACAAAAACTTACAAGAACACACACACTAGAGTATTTCCTCTTAAAATCACTCTAAAATAAATTTTAATCAATGTAGGCAAAAGTCTATTACATTTCTATACATAATGGTATTTAAAGGGGTGAAAAAATAGCTAGAAATGGCTTCTAACAGTCAAATTTAACTTTCTGCAGATTCTAGCCATTAGACAGCAAATTTGAGTTTCGGACGTCCGCTACTGTTCATCTGACGTCTGGATGCTCGTCCACATAAATTCTGTAGAAAAGCTATTGTTCATCCAGATGTCCAATACTGTTCATCTAGACGCTATTGTTCATGCAATGTTCATCTGAGTTACTATTCATGGTTACTGATTATGCACTGTTTATCTGGACTTCCGATTACTGTTCATCCGGACGTCTGCATGGTCGTTCGGATGAGTATTACTTTGCAGTTTTTCATCTTTTTTTGAATCCTAATGATTTTCTACAAAGCTGACTTGATAAAACATTAGCAAACATTATCATTAGTTTGTTAATCATGAACTAAGGTCTTTAGTAAAATTTAGTTAAGTTAATATGAATTTCTTAGTAAGTTGAGATAATATGGGACTCTTTTGAAATTAAGTTAGGTTAGTATTTTTCTAAAGGATAACCGGTTATATTAAGCATCCGTGACACATAGTACCACAACGTCTTTGATGCTATTATTGTTCTTTGATAAATGTGTATATGAATTAAAAAGATAGTTAAAAAATTTGTTTGAAGTTTTCTAAAACGTTGTTCTTAGAAAACGAGTCCAAACAAACAGCTTGATTTCATAACTTATTTAGTTATGTTGTGCACTATTTTTACCTTTTATTAACACAACATTTTTGTTAGAAAGATGTGTAAGAAATTTTAAAAAAATGCATGAACATTATACCTTATAATCTTTTATATTGCAATTTATCTTCCTTAATTTTATCTATGGCTTTCAAACTTTCAGTTGTAGTACCAAAGTTATACTTGCTAGTTAACTAACAAAAACTATTGATTTGTATTTGTAATGTCTGAAGTTACTACATTATGATAAAATAACACTATTGGGTTCACAGGCGCTATTTTGGTTGGTTTTCTCGTGTGTGAGACCATGATGACAATAAGATATTTGAATTCCCAAGTTGCAGAAGAATATTAATTAAGGTTCTATATATTCATATATTTAGGAATGAATTATCAATGCAAGTCTTAATAAAAACTACATGTAAATCTCTATGTCTATTGAAATATGAAGATTGGAATAGTGCAAGGCGATCAATGTTTTAGAGTGGCTACTAGATTTGACATGTTAAGGGTACTTAACAATTTTAATTAGTAAAGTTGAGATGCATTGTATGAAAGAAGTTTATATAAGAATGACAGTGTAAAATTTATAAGAATGATAGTGTAAAATTATGTACCATTCGTACACTGATTTCAAAATATTTACTTTTACTTTAGTCTACACAAAGCTCCATGCTACTCAATTTTTACAAAATAGTGAACAGGATAAATTTGTAGAACCTCTCTTTTCCTTTATCTAATTTTATTTTATTCAAGTCTTTTTTTATTTTATTTTTTAATACTATCACTTTATGTACTTCGACGAAATAATATTTATAATTAAATTTTCTTAAACTTATCTGTTTCTTAATACAATTAATAACAAACATATCTATTTCTTAAATTTATATTATCCAGTTATATATTAAGCTATATGTACATTTTGTAGTATTTCTTCTTTTAATGTGTAACCCACTAAACCGTTTTCAATATTATCATTCATAACTTCAAATAGAGAGAAAGTAGAAGGAAAGATTAAAGAGAGAGAAAAAAAGGAAAAGATGTTGGAGAAAAATAAGGAGAAATCCATCTTTTTTTGGAAGGAGAAATTTTAGTTTCTAGTGAATGATTTTTTTTTTTTGAAGGAGGATTTAAAAGAAGTGGTTGGTTATTCACGTGTAACATACTGGGAGATTCTTATGTGGACCTGTAGATCTTGTGGTCAAAGGAGTGTTACACAAACATAATGATGCATGATGATGCATGCTGATGACATAAGAAAATGATGTGAGGATACTTATTTGGCTTTATTTTAAATGACAAGATCCACAGGTGAGGCAGTTAACTGGGTCAATTTAAGAATTTTTCGATAAATGGGACTATTGTGGTTGAAAATTGGATGGCATTTGTTCCACCTAATAATAATCTTTTAGGAGCTAGTAAAGTATGATTCACAAACTTTTGCATAGTCTCATATTTGCAATAGGTAACTGAAGAGAACAACTTTTTTCGGTTGCTTTGAAAAAATTAGAAGGAAGAATACCAAAGAAACCCATTTTGATTATTGCAATAAAGGGCATTTTGTCAAAAGTCCCATGTGGGACCCTAGAATATTTTCTGTACAAAATATATGAGATAATATTCGTTCCAACAACCAATAATATGAGATAATGAAACTGGGAGATAATAAGGAAAAGATGCTTGATGCTTTTCTAATAATTTCAGAGGAACGTGGAGAAAAACCTCGAGCTTACCCAAGATAAAAATTTTATAAAATTTAATATTATTCAATGAGTTGATTATGACTACTTTAGCACAAAAGCATTTTGAGAGAAAATACTATAAAAGAAAATAACAAAGAATAAGAAATATATGAAAACTAGCTACTAAAAATCTAAAATAATATATGACAGCTGCGATTCAGACAATGATGAAAGGCACCAGATTCGACAGAAAGTCAAGAAACAAACGCAGGCTGATTTTCTGACTTCTCCACGAAAATGTAGAAACTTGGAAAATCAAAGGGTCCGGTCTTCAGTGGATAGCAAGAAATGGCAAGGTTCTATCACAGAGTTAAAGACATTTCAACAGCAGCTTCCTCACATATTTAAAGCTTCAGGAATTCAACTTTTTCAAAACCAACAACTGGGTGATGACAATAAGGGAGGCTACGTGGAGGGGGGTCCAAAAAACACAAAGGGAAAGAAACCAAAAGAGCAAGCTCCGAAACCACATGAGGGTGTTCCTAATGCTAAGTACTTTTTAAGGTCTTCTAATGTTAAACCCCATTAATTTGTTGATTTGGAACATTCGGGGGGCATCCAATATGGATAAACTCTGCTATTTGGTTGATATATGTATCTCTAAAAATGTTAAATTATTATTTTTTCTCGAACCTATGTCTTCAGCTTCACATGTTGATATGGTTAGGAGTTTTACCAAGTTTGATTTTGGCTTGAACTTCTTGGAAAACAAGGTGTGGGCTTTTTTGGAAAGCTGACTTAACCTGTTCCTTTCAGGAATTAGCTAACCAAATGGTGCATTCTAAAATAATCTTTTCTTCGGGAATTGAATGCCACATCTCGACTGTCTATGCAAAATGCTCTATGGGAGGTAGGAGAGATCTCTGGAGGGTGATTGAGCATTTATCTTCCAACATTACAGTGCCGTGGGTGGTAGGAGGGGACTTTAATATCATTTCAAATGCTGATGAAAGAGCTGGAGGAGTGAATCCAACTTTCAAGCCATGGAGGAATTTAATTCATCAATTATCAACAGCAGCTTGACAACACTTCCCTTTGATGGATCTCCATATACTTGGACCAATGGGCAAGTTTGGCAACGTTTGGATAGAATATTGGTCAAACATCAGTGGCTGGAAGCCTACTCATTCTCAATGGTGTCACATCTTGCTCGTGGAAGTCAGCTCATAGGCCTTTACTCATGCATGCGGCTCACTCTGAAGAAGCTCGGGCTTCATTCAGATTTCTCCATGTCTGGGTGAAACATGTTGATTTTCAGACGATGGTCAAACAAAATTGGGAATCTTCAATAGAGGGAACGGGATTCCAGAAATTCTTCAACAAGTTGATGAGATTAAAAAAGAGACTGAGCATTTGGAATAGAGATGTTTTCGGGAATGTTAATGTTGTTGTTCAAGAGTTGAAAAAATTCTCTGTGCACGAGAAATGGAATATGATCAACAACAGGATGAAGCTTCAAAGCTTTTAGTATCAAAAGCACAGGCAGATCATACTAGAAAGCTTGTAATACAATGTGGGTTTTGGAAGCAGAAGGCAGCTATTAGATGGATTGCGGAGGGGGATGCTAACATGGCCTTTTTCCATTCATCATTAAGACAAAGAAGGAATCAAAATTATATAGGGCGTATTAAAGATGCTAATGGTGCTTGGGTGGAAGATGCGACCCAAATTAAATCCTCTGCTGTTCAGTTCTTCTCTTCTTTATTCACAGCAGATAGAGATGTTCAACCACTGCGCTCCTTGCCTTTTGAACTTCCCCAAGTGACTCTCCAGCAAAATATTAAGTTCATAGAGCTTCCTTCAATCCAAGAAATTAAAGAGGTGGTGTTTTCAATGGATAAAGATAGTACGACTGGTCTAGATGGATTTGGTGCATTCTTTTATCAGTCCTGTTAGGGAGATTATTAAATAGGATTTGGAGGATGCTATCCTGGATTTCTTCAAAGGTGCACCACTACCTTGGGAATTACAAGTTCCACGATTGTATTGATTCCTAAGAAACAAGGAGTTGGTTACTGGAAGGACTGTCGGCTGATCAGTCTCTGCAATGTGAGCTCATAGATTGTTTCCAAGATTGTGACAATTCGGTTGAATTCTCTGCTGACTCATATCATCTCCCCTCTTCAATCTGGTTTTGTTCCAGGAAGGAATATCATGAAGAATGTACTTTTGGCTCAAGAGTTGGCTCATGAGCTAAATAGAAAACTAAAAGCCCCAAATCTGATCTTGAAATTATACATGGAGAAGGCGTATGATAGAGTGGAGTGGTCCTTCTTAAGGCCATGCTTAGATTTTTTGGCTTCCAAGAACGAGCGGCAGATCTGGTATATAGGCTATTATCTAATAATTGGTTTTCTATTTTAATCAATGGGCAGATTTCTGGATTCTTTAAATCCTCCAGGGGAGTTAAGTAGGTGACCCCTTATCTCCGAGACTTTTTTTGTTAGTAGCGGAGTACTTAGGCCAACAGTTGCAACATGCTTGGCATTCTACGCTAGATTGTGTTTATAAGGCGTCTGGAGGGACTATACCTTATCTTGCCTTTGCTGATGATATGGTAGTTTTCACAAGGGCTTCTAAAAAGGCTTTGATAGAATTTACAAGAATTATTTCAGATTATCAGCTTCATTCGGGGCAAAAAGTGAATGTTAAGAAGAGTTCCTTTATATGCTCCAAACGTTGCCCTTCAGCATTGATTAATCTGGTTATGAATAGCATGGGATTCCACCATCAGCAACTGCCCTTTATTTATCTTGGGGTTCCTATATGCAATGGCAAACCAAAGAGTATTATGTTTGATGGTGTCCTGACTAGAATAAGGGCGAGGTTACAACTATGGAGTGCCAAATTGTTATCTTCCGGAGGTAAGATTATTTTGATTAGACATGTTCTTTCTTCAATGCCTTTGTACCTGTTTCAATGCATGCAACCTCCCACATGGGTCTTACAATCATTGAAGAGACTTTTTAATAGCTTCTTGTGGGATGCAAATAGTAATGCAAAGCGGATTCAATGGAGTTCTTGGGACAAAATTTGTTATCCAGTGAAAGAAGGGGGGCTTGGATTTTGTGCTTTGGAGGATATGTTGGCTACCTTCTCTATCAGGTTGTGGTGGAAATTTAGAGAAAATAAATCTCCTTGGGCTAACTATATGCATGAGAAATATGCTTTTATGGTACTCATCCTTCACAAATTGAGGCTAAGCATCCATCTCCGATTTGGAAAAGAATGATCAATGTGCGAGAGTTGGCAGAAGAAAACATCAGATGGTGTATAGGTCAAGGCATAGTGGATTTTTGGAATGATAGATGGGTGACTGAGGAACCATTAATTAATAATACTCATTCTGTAAATCCTCCATATTTTTTTGTTGTAGAATTTTTCAAGGATAACGGATGGAATGTTGATAAACTTCTTAGGTGGGAAAAATTGTACAAATCCCTGTGAGACATGATGAAAGGGATGTTATGGTCTGGACTCAATCTTCAAATGGAGCTTTCTCTACTTCTTTAGCTTGGGAGTTGACAAGACGATGAAAAGCTAAATCAATGGTGTGCAAGGTTATATGGAACTCATGGATTCCTCTTAAAGTGTCCTTTTTTATTTGGAGAAGCCTTTATAGCTTTCTACCACTTGACTCTAATTTTCAGAAACGTGGAATGCCGTTGGTGTCTAGATGCAATTGCTATCATAACCACATAGAGAACCCCAGACATATCTTTATTGAGGGAGAGGTTGCTTCGCAGGTATGGCAGCACATTTGTAGTATGTTTGGGTTTTTTTTGGCGTACTCCTAATTGTGTATCATCTTTAATAATGATGTGGTGTATGTTTGAAAATTCTGGTAAGACTGATTCTTTTAGGAGTGTTTTTTCTACGGTGGTCTAATGGTGTATCTGAAAAGTCAGAAACATGGCGAGATTTCAAAGTAGCTCTTTTAACAAAAAACAAGTGTTATTTGAAATTAATAAACTCCTTACTTTAATTTGTCTTTCTGGGAAGATGGATAGAAGTTGGATTGGTAAAGACTTTGGTATCCCTATTACATGAAATTTTCAATTTAAACAGGGACGAGTCAGGGTTCGTGCGATTGCTTGGAATAAGCCTCCATTGGGTTTTTTGAAATTTAACACGGATGCAAGTGTTAGAGGGAATTTTGCTTCAGGAGGTGGGGTCCTTAGGGATGCCACAGGGAGATTCACAGCTGCTTTCTACAAAGAGTTTGGTGACATTGATGTGCTTCATGCTGAAACATCATCCCTTCTTTTTGTCATCCAGATTTGCCAAAATACTGGGTTTCATAAGGTTATCTTGGAAACCGATTCAGAGGTACTTCTTGGTATGGTAACAAAGGAACATATGATTAAATGGCCAGCCTATCTACTTGTTGATCTTACAAATTCGTCAACACTTGCTCTCAATTGAATGTTCGGTTACTCACACCCTGCGGGAAGGTAATAAAGGAAGCTGATTTTCTCTCTACTTTGGATCGTTCACTTGAGTTCATCACATATAGTTTTCAAGATCTTCCTATTTTGTGTAGGAATTTTCTTCAATTAGATGGTATAAGTTTACCTTTCATTAGGATTCAACATGCATAAAATTGTAAGAGAGGTGTTCTCCTTTTTTAAATTCCTAAGAGTTTTATTTCTCGCATATTCTATTTCATGTACTGAAACAAAAGAGGTAAGATTTATGTCCCCCTCTTTTCTTTTTACATTAATAAAATTTAAGAGTGGTGCCCTCCCCCGTGTACGAGGTTAGCCCTTTTAAAAAAAAAAACCTCAATACATATAGTAAGCCTAAAAGTCTTTATAAGCTACTTTTGGAGAGATCCATTGAGCACCAAAATTTATGGGTGTGGACGTGATCCACCTCAAAAGAACTGGCTCTCAAATTCTATGTAAATTACCAAAATAATTCCAACATACTTTTACAATTCTTCCACGAATCTTAACGCTCATGTTTCTCAAGAACATTTTAGTCAAGAAACAATTCCAAGTCAAATTGAAAAATAAATGCATATGATTCTTGCTAAATCTCACAATGAATAACTTTTTAATTTATTATTAAAATAAAATTTGCCTCGCCTCTCATATAATCTAGATCTTAGGTTTTTATTTTTTAAATCATCGTTGGAAAAGTTTGCACTAAAAATTGTTCACTTGATTGGAATTATGCTCAAGAACGTGTTATTTTTTAGGTCAAAATAATGGTTTGGTGTATGTTCTTCACAAGTGGTAAAATTAGTTAAATCTTATCTAGAACTATTAAAAAGCAACTCTAAAGATTTATTTTCAAAATATTTTGATTTTTGTAAAAACTAATTTTAGAGAAACTAAAAATCAAGTTACTCCTAATTTTGGTTTTAAAAATTCAAAACTGATTTTAGAAAAAGTAAAAATCAGTTGTTCTAATTTTAACTTAAAAAAAATTAAAAAATAGGGTAAAAAAAGCAGTTCAAAATATCAAAAAAATAAATTTTTTAAAAACAAAGTCTAGGTAGGAAAAAAAATCTGTTGTGAACAAGCCCTAAATTTAAGGCTAGAATTGGCATTAAATTCGGAACATCAACTTAGACACTGATATGGGAGGATATTCATAAGCTTCTCATCCAGCAAATTCACATATGGTCTCTTCTTCTAGTTCATCATGTAATAGAGTGGCACTATATATGA
The DNA here is from genome assembly GCA_024721245.1 of Mitragyna speciosa. NCBI lineage: Eukaryota > Viridiplantae > Streptophyta > Magnoliopsida > Gentianales > Rubiaceae > Mitragyna > Mitragyna speciosa. The sequence continues at coordinate 172 of JAMWEH010001206.1, read as the reverse complement.
GGAAAATGCTTAAATGGACCTAGTTTATGGCCACGACCTTGTGGTTTAAAACAAAGTCACATAAGTATTCTTATATCATTTTACATTATTTTCTTACATCAGCATGCATCACTTTGCTTACTTGGCACTCTTTTTAACCATGTGATCCACAAGTGGGGCTATAAACTCGATC
>JAMWEH010002538.1:0-13504 GCA_024721245.1 Mitragyna speciosa | reverse complement strand
GAACTTTGCATGTTTTTTACGAGCAAGAAATCTTAAACAATTCTTAATCTTACTCATGGTGGATTGCCAAAATTTTCGCTTTGAAATTAAATTAAATGATCATCTGGAACATGATGTCATTAAAGAGAGGCCTAATTTTACATTTCTCCATTTTAAATCAATACCTTTATTGCATTGATGACTTGCGTTACTTTATTGGGGAATAATTTCAGAAACCTCCGTGATAATTCCACTGAACACTCCTCTAATTTTATATATTACATTGACCTCCCTTGGCCATTTGAAAAGACTATAATGACCATAATCTATCAGATTAATTACAACTCTAAAAACTGAAATGAGACAAAAAAGGTAAGTGACGTAAGGACACTTGCGTAATTTTGTTTTGGATAAGTGTACAACTGAAGCCGCAAGTTGGGTAATTTAAGAATTTTCCACCACCTGCTCGCTACCAATCGTCTCTGTATGGTTGTCTCTATTCCCTTTTTTGGATTTTCTCCATAAGTCCGTCCCAATATTACTTTTTAACTTCAAGAATCCTCACTTCCTCATGTTCATATCTCTGCCGCAATCGTACCAAATTCAAACTCCCACACCTACAACCTCCGCTTCATGTGATGGACAAATACAGCCAAGAGCATCAGCAATAATATTGTTTTCTAAATGAGTTTTCGGTTGAGAGTTTTTTATTGTCTAAATCAATATGCTTTGAGTTTACAATGGGATTTGTATATTTAAGATTTTTCTTGTGAATCACTTCAAGATTATCAAGGTTGATAAAAACAAGATGGGAGATGAGGGCTTGGGGCTGAGATTTGTTTTCCAAAATTTTTTTTTTCATATTTGAATTTTGTTGCCAGTGATTTTTAAAAACCTCAAGGGAGGTCTATAAAATTATCCCTTATGTCATTAGTCCTAAAGGTTGTATATGGTGTATATTTAAGATGTGATTTTAGCATTTTTTTTTTCTATAAGAAAAGTCCTCCTTAAGTTCATTACTAAGATTATGTAATTGTGGCCACTGTTTCTTATCCCTGGGAAGATTGCAAGTAATTCTACTCATTGAGGACATTACGTATTGTAAAATTTTAATGTTTTGCGCCTTCAGTTCACTTCCTTCAACCATTGCACTAGTATTGTTCTTTTGCCTTGTATTTTTCTCCGCCCATCTCCCTGTTTAAACAGTGTAAAGCTTAATAATTTCTGGAATCACAGTCCAACGAGTGTTTTGCAATAATCAGAGAGTTGATGAAAAGTAAACTGAAGTTTGGATCTACAGGCAAGTGACAACAACCGCCATATCCAAACGTGGCCAAATAATGCTACATACCGGAGAGCTAAATTGTCACAACAACAAAAAAAACCTGCTTATGATTTTGGGATTTAAGAATTTTCAATTGCCACATCTTCCCGAAAAACTAAGTCCAAATGGTTTGCAGTGGCGACACAACTGCAACCTTTACTGTGATATCAACAAGGTATGCCATCAGTAAATCTCAAGTTTCTGTGACGACTCCTTGGTACCCTTGATAACTCCAAATGAAATAATTGTTTTCAGCTCTGAGAGCCAGGATTTCTGCGTTGGCAAAATAGATGCTCAAAACTGCATTTCCCCTGTTAAGAAGCAAAAGAATGTCGTCATAACATCGCAGTTTGCTGCAGACGTTGACACAAATCATCCGTCTTGAGGAGTGAATGCATTTCATTGAACAGATTATATCATGAAATAACTAGATATCTAATTCATTTATCTATGATTGTGTTTCTTTTTGTAACAAAGCATACAGTGCAAAGAAAAACCATGTACCAACGCCTGAAATATATAAATAGATGTTAAGCAATCAGTGTTTGTAGAAGAGGTGCGTTGATTCTTTCATCATTCCCTTGTTTTTTATCTCAATTTATAAGCCAAATTAAACTACACTAACATTGCCAAGCTTAGTTAATTAACAGCTCAAACTGTTCTAAGAATTTTTAAGTCATATGTGAGACACGAGAGAATTACACAAAAATACACTAAATCTTTGTAAAACTCAAATTGAAGAAGGGCATTTTTGCTCCAAAAAAGATTTGGTTGGCCGATTTTAAACACTACGATGTTGGAATGGCTAACTTAATCAAATGTGGTAAGTTCTGCGGCTATGGAACTAAGTTTGTTAGCAACCTTTTTTTTTAATACTGAACACGAGAAATTTTTAGAACAGTGAAAGACAGAACAAAAAATCACAACCAGGTTTCCATACATGACATTCTCACTAAATCAACAAAGCAGGTGAGGAAGGAGGCCAACCTGGAGAATAACTAGTTATAGCCTCCCTTACAATTACTAAAACAATAATCCTAAATCAGGACAAGATTTTCATTTGCAGGGACATTACTCTGATGGCATCAAATATTATACAGAGCATACACACATTGGCTGGTTTTATATTCTCCCACAAAATACAGGCAAAATATATGTACTCTATGTTTTCTGCTACTTTGAAATTATCTACTTTGCCAAAAAATTTTGTTTTTCCCCCCTTCTTATGGAAGTAATTTTTCTTATCAGCACCTTTTCCAGAACTGAAATCCTTATTAACACAAAAGCAATCTCCTCTGAAAAGAAAACACAAGGACAAAAGTGATGACATCTGAGATGAGAGTTAATAAGAGCTTGAATATCCCAAGAATAATTCGCTAACCTGATATCTTCAGCCCTTGTTAACGTTTGTTTTTCTATTATTAATTTACAATTTTAGGTGAAGCAGCGTATTGCTACATAAAAACAGAAACATATTTCATGAACCGAATAGTTTATGAGTTGATAAAGAGGTGCAAATGATATGTCAAGAAATAATAACCAAAACTTGCTGATTATTCAAGTAGTTGCAGTTTTGATGTGTTTTCTATTGCCAAGCCAAAATCATCTTCTCTTAAACCTCTTTTATTCACCTTCATGTTTTTAGCAGGAAAAAACAACCACGAGTAGAGAAGAAAAGAACACGATTGTTGATACACTTACAGGCATGCAAGAGTCGATACTCATCATCCATCCGCAAACTTCAATCAGTACGTGGTGAGTAATTCAAGTTCCTCATTTCCCATGTCCCGTTGTTCTTCAAGGATTTGCACGGCAGAACTCTTGACTTCACTGCTGCAGCGACGCAAGTGAATCACCTTCAAGGTACAAATTTCTCCAAAAATTGCAGGGATCTCCTTAAGCATGGAACAATCTCCCAAAACAAGATGCTGAAGGCAAGTGAAGGAATCAGTGGAGACATTCCATTCTTCAATTTCTAAATTTGATAATTCTAAAAATTTCAGGTTCAAGAATTGCTCATCTTCCACATTCCATCTTTTTCCACGAAAGGCATGTTCTCGTAATTTCAAAACCTCAAGATTGGAAAGCAGCCCAAGTTCTGATATTGCTCTCCATGGTAGGCCAAGCTTATGCAAGGTGAGTTTCTTGAGAGTTGAAGGCAAGTTAAATCCCTGAAACTGGATACGCATCCAACTGTAAAACACTTGTCCGGACCCATAAGTAGACACTTTTAGTGACTCGAGATCTTTTAAGAAAGTCAATGAGGGAAATTGAATGCCCTTCCTAGTATAGTCCTCTGATTCTAAGAATATATATCTCAGTTTTCGAAGTTTAGGGAACCTTCTTAATAACATCTGTGAATCCGCTCGATGATCAAGAGACAAGGAAGAAAAAGTCTCCACATTATTTAATTGAGAGGTTTCCTCAAGATCCGTATCAGCCAAACAGATAGTAACTCCTTCACTAACATCTATATGTTTTAAATTTTTCATCTTCCAAACGGTATCTGGTAAATGCACCAAATCATGTGAACTTTTCAGAATAAACGTTTCTAGGTTCCAGAGGTTGGATATAGATGATGGAACAGTTGTAATATTTCCCCGAATTGCTAGGTATCTCAAATGAACAATTAACACTATTTCCTCAGGAAAAGGACAATCCAAATTGATGCTCTCCAAATTCAGTACTTTAAGAAGTTTATGGCTCTGAAAAATTTGGGAGGCAACAGAATTAGAATTTGAATTTTTAGCATCAGCAAAGAGCAGTAGAGAGGAGGTACTTGGACAAGAAGGTATTGATTTCATCAAAGTTGCCCATCCAGAATACAAGCACAACCTGTATTGGTCGTACTTTTTGGGATTTGACGAATAATGAGATACCTGAGTTCTCTCCGCTACATGTAAAAACCTTTCTTCTTTAGCTTTTTCCATGCAGAAATAGTGTAACAGATCATGAACGCGGCATGCTTTTATGCCACCTTTGGAACTTCTCGTGGTAACAATTACTAGGCTTCGACCAATTAGCTCCACCAAAGACTCCTTTGCCACTACTTCTAAGCTCCTTGTCTCAGGTTGCAGAAATCCTTCAGCAATCCATAGTAGCATCAATTTCCGGACGCTAATTGCTTCACCCTGCCTAAATGCTGCAAAATAGAGAAAGCAAGCTTTCATAGAATCCGGAAGATAATTGTAGCTTAGTTCCAATATGTCCATACATCCTTCAGTAGTAATGCATGAATTTAAACTTTTCTCAATTTGCTTCCACCAATGTATATTATTCTTATTCCTTTCAAGGAGGCCTGCAATAACAGCAATTACTAGAGGTAGTCCTTTGCAATTTCTTGCAATTTTCTTCCCAACATCTGAAAATTTTGGAGGGCAGCCATCATTGTGAAACACCTTCTTTTCTAAGAGTTCCCAACTTTTATCATCGGTCAGTTCCGGCAGTGCATGAGTATGAGACTGAGGGTTACACATTTCGGCCAAATTATGATTCCGACTCGTGAACAAAATTCTACTTCCGTTTCTGTCGTCTGGAAATGATTCTTTTACAGCATCCCAAGCCCCAGTGTTCCAGATGTCATCCATAACGATTAGGTACTTCTGTCTTTTTAAACTTTTGCGGAGTTGATCAGCTATTTCATCATCATCTTTTTTAGACATTTCAACATGATCAACAGCAACAACACTTCTCAAAATTTCAATCAACAGATCTCGCCTTCTGTATACTTGGGTAACATAACACCAGGCACGTTTAATAAAGTGAGATTTAACTGAAGGATCATTGTAGACTTTCATGGCCAGAGTTGTCTTACCTACACCTGGCATGCCAGCAATGGAGACAATATTCAGCATCAATGATCCTCTTGTAAGTCGACCGAGTACTGCTTTTGCATCTTCTGTCAAACCCACAACCTCATCAGTGCTTGAAGTACTAGCATGTGATCGTTGGAAACTATAACTCTTCTCAATACTAAGCTTTCTGTTGTCCAATATCTGCTTCTCTTTTATCTTCTTAACCTCAGCCTGGATAAGCTTAGTTTCATGGATGACATCAGAAAGGCATATTATATTGCTCCAAATAGGAAAATCCGTAGTTGAACACGAGTGAATGACATACTCTGCCTGGTATGCCACATTGATAATTCTTGTCCAAAGATCTTTTATTACAAGAGACTCATTTTGCACCTCCATGTTATCCTCAAGGAAAGGCCTGAGGAACAGTAGTTCCTGGTGGACAGTCACAAATTTATGCTTTGCAAAAGGGAGAAAGTTGCCCTTACATTTCAACATTTTATTCAGATTTCCCAAGAAGAAGTCAACGAATCCAATTCCATTCGTCATGGGGAAATTAAATTGCCATGGATTAGGCTTCTTGTCATAAAGCTCTCTGATTTCTACCTCGACTCGGTTAACCTTTGCCTCGACTTCCTTGACCTTTTCGAGTAAATCATCGAGCAAAATATTTCTTTCCCACGAAATGTCTTCATTGAATTTGTCAATGCAGAGTGAGCAAATGAAAGATGTCACCTCTCTTATCACCGCATAAATTTGATCAAGGTTTACGGTTCTCCATTTTCTTCCAAACTTCTTTGGTGGATCCATGATAAATGTTAACAAGAGAAGTAGCCCATCCCGTAGGACTTCAATATGCTGCTTCACAGAAACCACTACATTTTCTAAAAGAAAATTAAGAAAGATCACAGCTATTTCACCAATCACAAGTTTGTCACTTTCTGACGACTTACAAGCTTTCAGGAGTCCAAGATACATCTCTGTAACCTTAGGAGTGTAAGGCATGATCTTCTGTAGCACATCATAAAGAATAGTATTCATTTGGGGCACCATGTTTCCATCTACACTATCCATCCAGTAAAGAAGTGATAGACCCACTGCGCCTTTAACCCAATCTCGAACAATAGCCGAGAAATCTTTCAGTTTGTCCTCCCCATGACATCGTTTTTTGATGAAGTCAAGAAAGTTTCTGGAGAATCTTAGCTTCTCTTGAAGGGCTTCTATTTGCACTTTCACCGGGACAGCCATTTCCGCATGGGATTTGGCAAGATCCTTCAGATTCATGAGGATAGAATCCATGAATTCCAGGATGCCGTCACTCATGGAAAACTTGGACTCTATAGAGCAATCTAAAAAAAGAATGCAAGTTCTCCTGATATCTGGCTTGAGATGCTCAACTCTTTCTTTCAACTTAGATACCACAAGGTTCCAATCATGGTTCAAAGACTCGGCCGAGTTGGAGACGGACTCGGCCGAGTAGTCACCGGAACGGAGGACCGCCGGTCTGATACCGTTCCGATTCTACTCGGAGACGGGAGACTCGCCGAGAACTCGCTCGGACTCGGTCCGATTCGGACCCAAGTTGTCTCCGAGTTGAGAAAAAAACGGCCGATTTCTCGGGCCGACTCGTTCCGAGGTCAACTACAAGTCCAAAAAAAAACAAAACAGAGAAACAATGAAAAAAACATAGGGCAGAAAAACCTCTGCATCATTTCGGCGAGAAACAAGATCAGGATTATAGTTGCTGCAGCCCATTTGGAAGTTTGGAAGAGAAGATGGATGTTGATGGCGCTCGTTGGAGAGGGATGGAAGTTGAGAGAAGATGTGCGGCTTGGAAAAAGTGGGAAGATAGTAGTGAGATGCTACTACTAGGATGTCGTGAGAGAAGATGCAGCAGTCCATTTGGAAGCCTTTGGAGAGAGGACGGCGCTGTTGGAGGGAGAGAGGGAAGTTGAGAGAAGAATTGTTTAGGGTTGGGAAAAAAGGGGAAGGTGTCACGTTGGGAAAAAAAGTTAGGAAGATAGGGGTTTTGAAAAAATTGCTTTTACAAACTATACCCTCAATTTTGTTATAAAATTCTACAAACATCCTAAACATTTAGTCAAACGATAATATTCTGCCCAAAATTTATACTTTCATTCTAGGCTTACGTAAATTAATAAAAATTATATATGTGGTATGTATATGTATATAAAATTTTTAACAGCTGCCAAATTTTTATTTTTAACAATATAAAAATTATCTACATGTGTGTGTATGTACGTATGCATGTATTATTCAACTTAATTAGGATTTTTTATATCTCTTTTTCTATTATACTCCTATAAAATGCCAAATTGAGAATATTTTTAAATAAAATTATAGAACACGCGTATGATTTCAGTATGAAGATAAACAATTTGGGGTTTGGGGTTTAATGGTATATGCTTTGTATTTGTTTGAGTTTTTTAATTTTAGTTAAATTTCTTATTTTTTTCTCAGATTTTTGTTTAATTTAGTTTTTATTTTAGTTGATTAGTCTAGTTTGTTAAGTTAAACTTATTCAATTAATTCAGTTTTAGTCCTAGTTTTGATATTTACGGCTTGCTTAGTTTTATCATAAATTAATACTTATATTTTAAAACCTTACTTTCTTTAGTATTATATTATTGCCTTTGAAAGGACTTTTTATTTTATACAATTTTTAAAATAAAAATGTATTTTAAAATATGCGTCTCGGCCGAGACCGCGACCGATATACCGAGACCGATGTGGGAACGGTACGAGGGCCGCCGACTGCTGACCGCGACCGGACTTTGAACCATGGTTCCAATCTTTGACATCTATTCCAATGGCTGCACTTCAATCACAGCATCATAGAGGCGTGTCCTGTTTCCTCCTGATAACTTCAGCATTCAATCAAGATAGATGATCTCAAATGAATCTACAGACGTGTGATGCATTTCTTGATCTGTCTCTTTGAGATTTTGGGGGATCCTGGAAATGGGATGTGGTTCACCGAAGCTCAGGCAAGTGAAGTGATTACCTTGCTGAGAAGGAGACCTACAAAGGATGATTTTGATATAATTTCGTTGAATATCTTCAAAGAAAATTGATTGCTGAAGCAACTTGTTTAGAGAAAATATGTTTTGTTCTAGTAAGAGTTCTAAAAATTTAATAGCACTCGTTAGCCAAATCACATTAAAATGCTCCAATCAAAAAACTTTCTTTTTTGGTGTTTACAGTAACTTCCTGTAATATCAAGGACCCTCGTGGGCCTTTTAGTTATTTGGACTTTTTGGGTGGTCATTTGAATTATAAACTCTTGAGGGACTTGTTATCAATTTATGTAATTTGTTTTCTTCACCTAAAAGATTAGGGCTTTTTCTTTTCCCTCTTCATTGTCTTCTTCTTCCTTTGTAATCTTTCCTTCTTCCCTCTTCCTAAATCTTCTCCTATTTTGCTTGAAGAAGGTAGTGGAGAACCTCACCTTCAAAGGGGAGCAAGTAGTGACTTTGTTCAAGCTTCTTCTCAAGGTAAATTTTTCCCTTGAGCTCATTTTCCTTCCTTTATTTTGGTTGTGTCAAATTTGGGTAGATGATTAGTTGATTGAGAAGTCTTTGGGTCCTTATGCTTGCATGAGCTTATGCTTTTTGATAGTGAGAATGTGGGTGTGAGATGATGGCTAAGTTTTGATGATGGTGGGTGAGGAACCTTGAGGGATTTTGAGTGTTTATGACTTGTGTTTTTGGATTGATACTTGCTTTAAGCTTAATGTGTAAGATTATTGCTTTATTGTGCCATTTTGAGGTTGATTTGGTGCTGAGTTAGTATTGGATTGAGTTGGGAAGGGTTGGATTTGGTTTTGAATACTGTAGGGGTTGTAGATCGCGTTGCCTAGGCTCATCCGAGGTGCCATCCGTGCCACGGATGAGGTTGCGGCTCGTTGGGGCTATCTCGCTGGCACCGCGGATGATATCGCTGATGGGAGTACCTACGTGTCTGACCCAAGCCGCGGCATCAACCGCGTTGCGGTTGGTATCGATCGAGGCAGTTTTTGCTCTTTTCCTTTGTTTTGCATACTAAGTTAGATGTAAGCCTTAATTATGACTTCTTAATAAAATTAGTGTATGATTAAGCATTTATTTGTGTGTTATACGTGACGACGGTGCGTACCCCTATTTAGATTATTTGAACTAGCTTTGGAACAAGGTAAGTAGTACTTGCATCTCTTTGCTATTTGAAAAGTACTTTTGAAAACCTAAATGTTTTGAAATATTAGTTTATATATAATTGGGCTTGAGTTTGGATATATGTTGGTTTTACTATGAAATGATACATGTGGTCTATTTGTGATGTAAATGACTATGGATTTGAGCTCTTGCACGTGAAACAGATTGGTGTTTGTAGTAAAATCTTTGAATCGTACTAACCGGGTGATAGTTAGTTTTGAACCAGACTAACCGGGTGAAAGCTGGATTTGATCTGTGTTAACTGGGTAGTAGTTGACAACTGGATATCCAGGGTCATTTGTCCATTAATTATTTGAGCTCTTATTGAATTGATCTATGTTTATATTTTGAATTGTAATTGTTTATGAATTAACCACATATGTTATGAATGATGATGAACTTGGCTTTGAATTGGAAAACTATATATGTATGTGTAACAAGCTAAAGCCCCAAAGAGACCTTTTACGACTTATTGGATGATTTATCACTCACCCTATGTTTGTAACTCGCAGGTGATGATTTTGTAGAATCAGATTGGGAACACTTTTGGGCCTCATAGCCATAGATTAGTATAGACATGGATGATGTTATTTTTGTTTATTGATGTATAACCCTATTTTTGGTATAGATTAGGTTATACATGTGAGCTCCAATTATTTTTGTTCTAGGGTATTGAAGATGTGTATGTTGAACAGTGTATATTTTGGTTTTGAATGAAATGATCTTCTTTTGGAAATTATTGTGTAGTCTTTAAGCTTTGAGTTGTGTTAGATAAATTGTGGTATCGATTAGCCTTGTGTCCTATCTTATTCTAGGGTATGACGGGTGCCACATTTCGGGTCACGGGGCGTGATAATTCCAATTAATTTTTTTTCTTTTTTGTAGTTAATAATAAGGTATCTCAAAATCCTAAAATTAGCAAATTTTCAAGAAACTAGGAGCACACCATCAATGCTCCAATATGGTGAGATTACATAACTAATTATTCATTGGACAGTTTGAGCTCTAATGTCACATACTACCTACAAGAATCGGTTCATTCTCATTTTTTGGTAATTGAAAAGACAGCCTGTCACACCTCTTGCTCTGGGACATAACACCACCGTGACCAAGTTAAACTGAGTCACAACGCTCAAATAGTCAAAACATCTAATAAGAACATCCCTAACATTTGCATAAGTAATATATACATCAAAGCAAATTTCATAAAACTCAATCTTTACAATTGAAACTTCAACTACAAATACTAGAGTTGAAAGTCTTAACATATTCTAACATATCTTAACACTAACCAAGTTGTTATCCCTACGATCATAACTCCAAAGCTAATCCCAAATTTTCTTTTTAAAGTCCTCATTCTCTATGTATAAAACAAAAGGGTGAGTGAAAACTTCACCCAATAAGTAGTACAAGTGTCACTTTATTGGCTTGAGTATGTTACATATGCATATACATGATATCATTCAAATAGTCATCACTTTAATTGTAATTCATACAAATAAATGTGGCCACATAATGTTTCATATAGATACTAAAGAAAGAGCTCAAGTAATAAAGCATATTGACTCTGGATATCCAGTTATTAACCATTACTGGTTAACACAGTTCCAAAACATTATGCTAACTCTCACCGATTAGCATGGTCCAATATCATATCATTCATTTCAAATTTAAAGAACTAGTCCCGTCAATAATTACCCTATACAAGAGCTCAATCACAAAATATTCATTTACATTTGACCACATTTACACATCTATGGCAAATCATCAACATATGCATGCTACTTTGATATATACAAAATAATTTAGAAAACATCATTTGTAACAAATACATTTTTAAAAGCATAAAGGATACATGTACTACTTACCTCAGATCCAAGCTAAATAATTAGTCCAAGTAGAAACAATCACCTTCTTCATCTAAATTACATAATAAACTCTCAATCATATCCTAATTCTATCAAGAAATCACAATTGAGGCTTAAGTCTAACTTAAAATGCAAAACGAAGCAAAAGGGCAAAACTGACGCAATCTGCAGTCCCATTCACGGTGTCAGCCACGTCACGGCTGATGTCGTGGATGGCACTAGAATAAAACCCTGGTCGAGCCGCGGCATCATTCGAGACCTGGCTGGCGCCGTGGATGAGCTCAAGCAGCTCGATTTCTCCAAACTGCAACATAACAAACCAGATCCAAGATTTTCCAACTGCATCTAACACAATCCAAGCACTAAACCAACTCTAAAATGGCAAGATAAAGCAATAATAGGGCACATAAACATAGTATACTTCACTAATCATGAATCACACCCACAAATTACACATTATCTTCAAGGTTCTTCACCCATAATTCATCAATGCCAAGAAACCACACAATCTCACATACATCCACACACTACAACTCTAAGCACATACTCATCAAAGTATAAAGACCCAAAAACTTCCTAATCAACCATCCATACCCATTCTTGACACAACCGAATCAAAAGAAGATAAATTTGAGCTCAAGAGAAAATTACCTTCAGGATGGAAGATTCAAGACTTCTCCTATTAGCTTCTCCTTGAGAATGGAAATTCTTCACCTTCTTATTCTAGAGAGAAAATGGAGAGAACTTGATAGGGAGAGAGAGAGAAAAGAAAAACTGTGAGAGAGAAAGAAGAAAGAGAGAAAAGGTAATTGAAATACAAAAGAGAGAAAGAAAGGCTTTTACATCTTCCACCCAAAAGCCAAATGACAAAATAGCCCCTCCAAGGTCATGGGTATTACACGGCCTCATCTAAATTATTAGTAAATTCTGGATAAACACTTGCCGAAAAAAACTGGCTCCGTTTGGATATGATTCTTTGCAAAATTACTTAAAATAATTATTTGAAGGATTTTTTTTTACTTTCTAAAAAGTTGGAAAAGTATTTGAATTTTAAAAAAAATTTTGAAAAATTGTTTAAATAATGAATAATTATTTTGAAAATGTTTTAAATCGTTCAAAAATTTTCTAACAACTTGTTTCACTTTTTTATACAATTATTTACAAAACGTAGCATTTTTTGCTTCAAATTCTATTCAAAACAAGAAAAAAATTGCCACGAACATTTTTTGCTTTATATAGGGTAACAATAGAGCAGTGAGTACCGACACTGGATGCTCATTACAATACAAGTGTCCTATAGGGTAGGGATAAAATCCAGCAGGTTATTGAAATCAGGTCAACCAACAACAAGATGGAAGGTATAAATCTTTTGTCATTCCTCCAATAAATACTTGAACGGTATACAAAATTTAAGAGAGCAATATTTTAGATATTCTAGTACATCCGAATCACATTAATTTGCTCCTCAATGAGGGTGACATGAAGAAATTCGAATTTTAGTATTAGAATCTTCTTGTGAATAAAATTTACTAGTTTTACATACATGACTATGCGAAAACTTTAAATTATCTATTACATTTTTTGTCTTATGTTTCTTGTTATAATATATTGTTGGGTGACAATTTTCCCTTATTTAATATTAACAAGAATCATTTATCCATTAACTATTAGTGAATATTTAATATGAAAACAAATACCACTTAACATACGACACATGATTAAGAATGCAACACTAGAAATGTAATATAGTATCTAAAACCCTATATTAATGATGCAAAATTATTTGTTACATTTTTTTGTTGTAATAATTTTTCGTTAATTATTTAATGTCCAAGAGATTCAATGATTTCACCATCCATGATTTTTTTTTTTTTTTTTTTGGGAAGTAACACCATCCATTTTATATGAGGGACATGTCTCGCCTAATACAATGGACAATGAACAATCTAACTTCCCTTTGTTTAATGTCAGGGCAAGCCAAGATCCACTAAGCATCCCCAGCACATTTACTGAAGGGATAGGTGTCACCTAATTCATGCGTATAGAAATGTAAGGATCGCGGATCACAATTTGCCTTCTTTCCATTTTTTGCAAGTTAAATATAGTGTAATTGTCTAGCATTGTGGTGTCACTATATACAATTATAGTGTAATAATTTTTTACGTAGAACAACATCATTTTTTAGGTCCATTTTTTGTCTTGCTAGATCAATTTCGTCCATCAATTTTTTTACTTTTAAATCTAAATTATGAATTTATGAAAAATGACACTTGTAAGAACCCTTGACTGAAATGTAACACCATATCCAAAGCCCTACATTAATGAGGG
>JAMWEH010001340.1:0-20660 GCA_024721245.1 Mitragyna speciosa | reverse complement strand
TTTTAACTTCACAAAGTATATTTTTTTCATTGTAAGTAACTAAACAATCATTCATCCAATTGTCTCCCATTCTATTTCACAATTGATTCTTCACTATATTAATAGCTAACTTTAGAAGCATATATACCAATGGATACACAATATCTCTTTTAATCTTCACTAACTTTTGAGCTAAATCATTGATTTTTCTTAAATTTAAAAATTCCTTAGTTGATCTCAAGTTGGTAATATAAGTATTCAATTTAGTATCAAGTGCAAAAATATTCAATTGAGAAAACTCATACGGACCAAAAGGAAAATGAGGGAGACAGCCATAAGCATAAAAAAAGTTTAAGGAAGTGGGGGCACACTTGAAATTATTTTTAAAAATCATGGTTATCACAGTAATTTGATGGGAGGCAGTGGGGGCCCATGCTCCCAGGGCCCCCACCCTGCCTCCGCCCCTGTATGTATGTATGTATACATATACATATATATGTATGTGTGTGTGTGTATATATACATATACATATACATACATATATGTATCTGTGTGTGTATGTATATGTATATGTATATATGTATGTATGTATGTATGTATGTATGTATATGTATATGTACATGCATGAAAAGTAATTTGACAAGTGCAGATTTGGTTGTCAAAATATAAATCAAAACACAACACCAATCAAGTAATAAAGAATCTAATCTCTCGTTTAGTGCAAGTATATAGGTCGGTTATAATATCGAGAATATTAGGTATCAAATCCTATGAGGAATCAAATATTCGCAACTATAGAGCTTAATCACTTGCTCTATTATCCAAACAACCACTTAATAATATTAAGATGATGAAAGATTGATAAAAAGTAATAGAATATGGATAAAAAGAAAACAACTTGTAAAAGCATTAATGTTTAAGATATCTAGGAGTTAGAATCCACTAATGAACCATTATTTAGGAGTTGAATTAGTGGCTTGCTAAGATTACCTTGCCTTGTTTAAGATCCAATTTCATATAAAATCATAGCTTGTATTCACAATCAAATGACTAGACTTTAACTATTTTCATGATGAAATCTTATAAAAGGCATGAATGTGTTGATCCACTTAAGAACTCACTATTCTCATGTGAATTATTTAAACATCATTCATTCATTTTCTATTGCAGTGCATTTCTCAATGTCACTTAACAACTTGATGGTTTGTCTTAGTTGGTCAACAAAAACAAAGGTTAAACCTTAAATAAATGAATAAACAAATGCATGCTTAACAAGTTAAATAAACTTCAAATGGTTAAGATTGGTTCATTAGTTTCATCTACTCCTAGATGAAATATTTAGTTCAACATGGTTAATGAAACAACCAAACATATAATCTTAAAACTAGGAATTCATAGAAAACATATTAAAAAGTAGGAGATAGAGTTTAGGAATGCTCATTTGATATGAAAATGGCTCCAAGAACTTCTATTCTTCTTCTAAGAGATTGCTACAAGTTGAACTACAACAGTTCTTTGCAAAAAAAATCACTATTCTATTGAAGTTGTAAGAGAATTCTACTCATTCTCCAAACTTAACACTAGCTAACCTCTCCCAAATGTCATACAAAAGGGCTAATATTTATAGAACAAGCAAGTTCAAGACCCTTCTAAATTGCAAATGCATTTAAAGCTGGAAATGATAAGATTATTTCGTGAACTCCAAATTTGGCACACAATTTTTCCTCTTGAGATTTGGAATGTATTATTGTGCTAAGAACCTGCAATCAATAGTTGAAAAAAGACGTGAGCAAGTTGCAAATTGCATGTCAGCCAAAACCCTAAGGCAGAAATGATGGTTCGCGGACAGAGTGGTCTAGTTTGTTTGATTGTAATGTTGAGCTGAAATTCCACATGTGCACTAGTATTTCCATGTGTAATCCACACATTTCCTTGTATTTTTTAATGAAAAATCAATCTCCCAAAGTTTGAGCAAATAATCCTCCAAGTTTTGTGCAATTGCTCATTCAAATTCAACCTCTTTAACCTATTAGAATTTTAATCCATTTCGCTCCAATTGATCTAACTTGTAATTGACTATCATGAACCTACGAAATTGTACAAAAATTGTGCATAAATTAGTTCAAAATAATAATTTTGCCTCAAAAGCCTAGTTCCAGGACAAAACCTTAATTCTTGGAAAATGGTATATTTGAAGCCAAATTCATTCAAAAAACACTGCCACTCAAAAAATATAATAAGTCATATACTAAAATGGATAAAATTAACACTTATCACAATTTGAAACACTTGTCACATTAAATAACGATTATTGACATGTGTATTAAGATGTTTATGAACATACAGGCTTGTAAGATTGACCAGTCTTCATATCTTAGAATGTAGGTATACGTTTAGAGTACATTATACGCGTATCTATAGGTGTTGCATAACACAAAGTATACTAGGACGACAAAGCTACATCAGACATGGTAGGCGTTAGTACAATCTATTCTCACTATGTCGAGGCATTTAGGTGTTTATCAAAATGTTATTGCACAAAACAAACTGCTTTAGCTAAAATAATAAATAGAGGCTAGAATAAATAGAGTGCGTATTACATAATAAATAGTTTTAGATGGCTCCACCAAGGGTGAACAAGTAAATACACTGCGTATTACTGTCGCACCCTAAAAAAATCGTAGGTAAAGTAAAAGGGTGCTAGTGAGGGTCGTTGACTGTTGCGTCCCGAAAAGACAGTCTAGTCTGATTACCCTTTTGAAAAGCAAGTTTTTGGGAAAAATCGTGTGTGTGTGAAAAATTAGATTTTTATTGAAAAAAGTGTATTTTAAGAAAAAATGGTATTTTAAAAGAAAACAAGGCCAGGACTAAAAGTGCGACAGGTTTGGCCAACTAATTTTTGAAAAAGGGTTTTATTTTAAAAAATGGAGTCGCCACCTAGTACTGAATTAGGGTGTACCAAGTCACTCGAAAAGTGGTTTTAACAAAATAAAATAAAATTTTAGAAAATTATTTTAAAACCTTTTTTCGACTCCGGTCTGCGAAAAATAAGAGAAAAGAGTTCGAGAGTCACATTTGAAGAAAGGGAAGGCAAAGGCTTGCGCCTAAGGCACCCTTTCAACCTAGCCGAGGCTAGTTGCGAGGTTTAATCAAAATTTTCTATATTAACCCTAGATTCTATCGCGTTCAGATGTATCTAAATGAATACAAATCCTAAGCCTAAATGTGGGTATTGGGAGGGTCGGAATGTCCCGTCGAAACTTGGTCAGAATTATCGTATTAATTGCGAAACCCAAGTCGAGACCTCGAGGGAGTCACGAGTGGGAATGCAAAAATGAAATGCAAAAAAAAAAGAAAATAATAATATAGATAATAAGTGGCCGAAGAAAGTGGGAATGCAACATGACGGGTACGGGGGACTAATAACTCGTGACTGGATGTTTCTACTCACGGAGTGGGGAACGACATGTACACCACCGCTACCCACGTGAGTAGGCGACTATTTCTAGTCAGATCACACAAATGTTCTAAAGTCTAAGTAAGATGCAACTTAAATGTCATGCATTTTGAAAATGTTGTCAAAATAATAATAATAATAATAATGAATAATAATAGTAATAATAAAATCATGCTAAATGGAAAGAAAACTAAAAGTGCATAAAATGTGAAATGCACACGAATGATCCTAACACTAAAATGCCCTAAGGGTCTAGCGTTGGACTAACCCGCTCTAAAAATTCCACTAGCGTTGGACTAGCGGGAAAAGAATGAGGCCACAACTAGCGTTGGACTAGTGTGGTGACGGAATACCATAAATCATGAATTTAAACATTAAACCATGAATTAAAAGAAATTTAAACATATAAAAACATATAAGATCACATAGGAGCATATAACACATAAGCATAACATTCTAGATGCAAAAATCCTAAGGAAAGCGGTAAAAGAAATAAACACGTAAACGCGCAAAAGCAAATAAATCCTAACTATTACACCGGGGGGCTTGATCTACAATTAAAAGGGGGAAAATTAAAAATACCCTATCTATTACACTTTCTATCTAATTATACAATTTTGCTAAAATATAAAAAAATAATAATAATCTAACTATTACATTGACTAGCTAAATACAAAATATTATATTTTTCCAAACTAATAAAAATTCAAAATTAAACAAATTAACTACGTAAATATGCAACAAGTATATAAAATAAGAAATAAACAAATAATGCATAAAAATAATACATAAAATCACATTGGAGCATATTAGAGCACACAAAGAGGAAAATCACAAGAAGTCGAGATACCTCCTTGGAGACCCGGTACCGAAGCTTAAAAATGAACACACACGTCAATGCATAGTGATACAAATAAATAATACATAAAATGTGAAGTACCAACAAAATTGGGAAGTAACAATGCAAAATTCGAGTAAGTTAAGGGCCTAAAAAACAAATTCAAAAAGACACCTAGGGACCAAATAATAAATTCAAATAAGCATGGGGCACAATCGTAGATGAAAATTAGATAAAGGGATAAAACAATAAATTTGAGCAAAAGACACAATTGCAATTAATTAAAATCTAATTGAAACCAAATCAAATCTAAAGGAATCAATATGAAAATATCAAAACTAAAGAATGCGAAAATATCAAATACCAAGGGGCATATTAATACTATTTAAAAGCCCTAGGGGTTCGAATTTAAATAACAATTTTCATGCCATAACAATCGGAAGAAAGAAAAAGCAAACAAAGTCAATAAGACTACCAAATTAAAATCTAAACTAGTTTAATTGATTTAATTAATTAACTGAATCAATGACTAAGTAAAAAGCCAAACAGAGATTAAGCACCTAACCCCAAACTAATCAAATGTGAAAAATACCAAATCCACTAAAATACTTTCCCCACCGGTTTCTAGGTGAAAAAGAAAGAAAGAAAAGAAAGAAAAAGAAAAAGAAAAAAAATCCCAAATTTTGCAAAAATCAATTCCGTTTTTTCCTTCTCACTCCTTCTCTTTCCTCTCCATCTTCTTTCTTCTTTTCTCTATTTCTGTTTCTCTCTCTTCGACCCTGGTTTCTCTCCTCTCTATTCTTTCTGTATCTTCTTCTCTCGCCCGTACTCTCTCCGGTTCCCTCTCTTCTAGCTCTCCCCCTTGCTTCGTTCTTTCTTTCTTTTTCACTTCTCTCTTTCTTTTTTTGGTTTTCTCCCATTTCTCTATCCCAATTTTCTCTCTTCTCTCTCGATTGCTGCTCTTTTCTCTCTCAAATCTCTAGCTTTCCATTCGATTTTCCCCTTTATCTGTTCTTCCCTCAGTTTTCTTTCACTATTCTCTCTCGTTCCTACTTTCCTCCATTTTTGATTTCTCTCTTAATCTCTTTCACACGCTCTTCTTCCATCCCTCTCGTTTGCCCAGAAGCTGACAAAATCGATATCCCCAAATCGATTCCTGTATTGGAATGGGAAAGACGGGGGTGTAGGTTGTGCTGGGTAGATGGTGGTGCAGGTGAGGATGGGTTGTAGCGATTCTATGGTGACTGTGAGGCCAGTGGTGAGGAATTGGGTCTGTTGACCAAAGGCGTGCTGATGAGAGTTGAGGGTAGTATGATTGGGTTTGTTTTGGTGAATGATGGCTGTGAATTAGCATGTGTGATTGTGTGTGTATTGTTGTGAATATGTGTGTGCCTGTGATTTCTGAGTGTGTGTGTGTGTGATCGTTCAAGTACTTGAATCTGATTGTATGCGTGTGACTGATGGTGGATTGATTGCAGGTGTGAGATTGTGTATGAATTTTGTGATTTGTGTGTGAATTTCTGTGTTATTGTGATGATGGTTGTGTGTGTAATTTCTGATAGTGGATTGATTGCAGGTATGAATTGTATGCCTATGTGCCGTGTGTTGTGTGTTTTTACTGGCTGTGTGTATATGTTGCTGTGAATTTGGATGGAATGTGTGTAAGTTTGTGAAAAGGAATCTGTGAGTGTGTGTGCATTGTGGTAGTGAATCAGTGAGTGTATTTGGTTAGTTTGGGTTGTTGTGGTGGCTTTTGTGATGGTATCTGTTTGCTGGGAGTTTGGGAAGGAGATACAGGGGTGGTGGTAGTTGGGACTGGAGTTAGGCGACAAAAGCAGGGGCTTGCAGGTGTTCGTGGGAGTGGATTGGAAGGGGAGGTCTTGGGTCTAGTTTGGGTTTGTTATGGACATTCGTGGTGGCCAATTGGTGGTCAGGTGGTGGAGAAAGAGAGAGAGAAAAGGTGGTTCTGTGGTGGTTTCATGGTGATGGAAGAAGGAGGAGGGAGACGGTGGTGAGAGAATTGAACCCAGATGGTGGTGGAATTTTGGATCAACGATGGAAGAAAGGGGAAGAAGAAAATTTATCTGATGAACCCAAACCCAGAAAAAAGAACTAAAACTCAAAAAAAAATCTCAGCAAAAAATTTGCACCTTCAAACAGAAACTATAAATTTGCAGATAGATTTGCACATAAATGAAATCAATTAACAAAATCATCAATTAATCAAACTAAAAACATATAAAAAACCAATAAATAAAGAGAAAAAGACATGAGATTACCTGCTAAATAAAGAAGCTAAACGAACAGTAAAATCAGTTGCCGATGAAGATGAACAGTAGACTCAATTGGGAAGACGATGAACAGTGCCGAATTTGATGAACAGTAACGGAAATCAAAAGAAAATGGAGTGTGTGTTTTTTTGGTGTTTATATGTGTGTGTTTGATCTAAAAAATCACAAAAAGCAAAGTATTTTTAGGGTTTCCTCCTTTTTCTCTCCTTTTTTTGCTGATTAAAAGGGGGTATTTATAGGCCCCTTGTCTTGTTGGCCAAGAATGGTATGAAATGACGAAAACGCCTCCGGTAATAAAAAATATTAATTTTATTTAAAAATAGTTTTTAACCTCAAAAATTAAAAATTAATACAAAGAATTGACAGCAATCTCTAAAATTTTCAAAAAGAATTTAAAGTAGATTTCAAAAATAAAACTAAAGCTTAAAGCTGAGACAAACGCGTTCGGGGTGTCAAATGACAATTTTGCCCCTAGACAACGAAAATACACAAAAAAATAGCTATTAACATCAAAAAATTACCAAAAAATAAGAGTAAACTTAAAACACTAGAAAATGCATTTACGACTCAAATTTTGTGAAAAATGAATTTAATTTGTAAAATGACGATTTTGCCCTTAGGCAATGAAAATTTACAAAAAATAGTAATCGTCTCTGAAATAATCAAGAAAATTAAAAAACATGCTTAAAGAATTAAAAAAATAAATTTGGAACTAAAAATGAGCTAAAATAGTATTCGCGAGGTGAAATTAACATTTTGCCCTTGTGCTGGTAAAAATATAAAGAATACCAATTAAATATAGAAAAATCACAGAAAATTTAAAAATACATATGAAAATGAAATGTGAATTTTAAAACCCCCAAAACTAATGAAAAAAAATATTTACAGATAAAAATTACTATTTTGCCCCCCGAAATTATTAAAAATTTAAAATTTGTCCTAAAAAGTGCAAACATGCCCCCCAGTGTTTGAAAATAAATGGTGTGTCAAAATTTGGTGTCTACAATTACATAATATATAAAGTATATTAGGACAACAAAAAAGTAATTACACATTAGACGACAAAAAAGTAACTACACATTAGCTTTACTCCAATCTATTATAAGGGTAAATGGATCTTAGAAGTGTCTGACATCTGCCACTAAGGACGAGCAAATATATAAGTTGGGCATATATTTTTGTGGACTTTGAAAAGAAATTCATAATTTCACTTTTTATGTGGGCAATATAAGAAGGTTTCGGGCGCAAAAGGGCTTGAAATGGGATGAGCTTTACGGGTGGATGTATGAGCTGCTCTAATCTAATTCGTTTACTTAAAAATTGGGCTTAAACACTAAGAAGAAATCATGGTAATTTGAGCTATTAAAAGAGTCTATATTTTAGTTCAGTCCAAAGCCTCCCCATCGATATAAATAATAATTTATCCAACCTTAGAGAGTGATGAATAAATGGATTCAAATACAGTTGTCACATGTATTTATCTTTGTCACATATATTTTACCTTATCCATGTGTAATAGGATAGAATAAAGGTTTGGTACAACTCTTCATAGAGCAAAGTAAATGTCAGAAACTCGAAACATGTGGCTATAGAATAGGGCATATGTTTGAATTTAAAAAATACATGGCACACCGTATGGAAGTAACAATTCGATTGGTTAACTACCTAAACCTATAACAACCAAATAAAAATTGAAAATATTGTTTCTTGCAACTGTTAAATCATTAAAAAATTTTGATTATCATTGACCATCTAATGTCACGATATCTACCAAGTATAATCTTTTTATTCATAATTTATAATATATACTCATTTTATATCAATAGCTATGCGTAAATTATTTTTACCAATTGTAATTAATTGAATCACTTTCTAATATTTAACAAATTTCTGACATAACTGGTGTATATTTGAAAGAGAGCGTTGGAATTTAGATGTAATTTGTCAATAGAAAAAGTCTCATGGGTTCTCTCTATGAGTTTTTTCCCTTGTTCTCCCTACAAGTTCTAGTCTTCTTACTTTTGAAGCCTGTGTCTTGTTTCATCCACATTTAATAGAATCTTTCTTTCATTCTTCGGCTCCTCTTTGTTGTGTCTTTTATTTTGATTCTGTTTGTTTCTATTCTTTCTTTTCCATGCTCTCTAGCTTGCTTTCTCATCTCTCATATTTTCTTTTGTCAGGTGTTTCAGGCGTATTTTCATCCCTATACTGGACCAGAACTCTGCTTTTGATCAAGGTCCAAAAATTGCTCTTTCTAGAGAATGGTGGAAGAGATAGAAAAGTTGTGGGAGAAGTTTACTTTGTCTGAGATGGAGGATTTGGCAATTTTAGGAGATGGCTTCACGGATTCATCTGCTAGGAGAAAAGGATCTTTCAGCTTATTGGGTTGAGTCTTTAGTCCAAAATCGGTAAACAAGGTGGCATTACACTCTACAATGAAAGCGGTGTGGAATCTTAAAAAAGGTGTGGAGTGTAGATCTTTAATTGGGGATATCATACTTTTCCAATTCGACTGTGAGTAAGATAAAAAAAAAGTATTAGCCAGAAGACCTTGGTCATTCGATAAACATCTTCTCAATATCCAGGAATATGTGGGAGAAGTTCAGTTATCAGATGTATGCTTCAATTGGTGCCCTTTTTGGATACCAGTATACAATCTTCCTTTAAATTGGATGACTGCAGAAATGGCTACTATCATAGGGAACCATGTGGGTAAATTCTTAGGCGTGGAAGTGGAACAAGATGGTACGGCATGGGAAAAATTTTTACGTGTTTGGGTGGATGTCAATATCTCTAAACCCCTAATGAGAAGCATGAAGTTTAAGCTAGGAGGAAAAGAACACAAAATCTTCTTTCAATACGAGCGACTGCCAAATTTTTGTTACTTCTGTGGAAAAATTGGTCATGGAGAAAAAGATTGCGATGATCGTTGGACTACTGCTTCTCTAAATTGTTCTATGAAGCAATTTGGCAGTTGACTGAGAGCTTTCTCCCCATCTGGAGCTGCCAGATGCAACCAGCCACGTAGAGAGGAATCCCAACCAGCTACGGACGGGGATCCAGTAGCTCTTCCGAATCCCGAGTGTGGAGCAAGTCAATTGGATAAAGATAAAGTGGACTTTTTGAATTCAAACAAAGATAAGCCTGAGTTACAACAATTGACAGTTTTACACCAAAAGGAAATAACGAGTGGATTGCTGGAGAAAGAAATTTCGAGCTTTGAACGTTTTACGCTAGAGGAAAGTTTGGTCATCAGGAATAATTCTCTACTACCAGAGGACAACACCAACCAGGATTCTTATGTCTCAAATTCTACCAGCTACCTTCCTAACGCCAAATGCACCTTACCCAATAGCTTTTCCGAAAAATCCTCGACTACTCAGGACATATTTCATCAAAATGAAGCTTTCAATGTTTGCTTGAACCAAAAAGACATACCTCCCACCATTCAACACTACTCAACCAATTCAAATTCTTTTCTTGATAAAACCAATGACCTTACCAAACAAAATTCTCTTATGCTAGACGTCTTTTTAGTAGAAGTTCCTTTAGAGGTCCATCACTCCCATGCAACATCAAACCTGATTTCTCGCACTATCCACCAATCAAACCCCATAAACAAAATTCCCAAAAAGTGGAAAAGAAAAGTCTCATACAAATGAACAACCTTCTCCAAGAGTCCTACCTCAAGCCATCAGTCTAAACGTAAAATTCCCTATGATGAACTTGACGTTGAGGATGCATGGGAGACCCCTCCTCCAAGCAAGGTAGAATTGACCGTGATATCTTGGAGGTGCAAAAGCACAGATTTTCCAGAACTGCAGAAACTGATGAAAATTAGTCTCGCCGAGATCAATGAATCTATTTGCTTGGAACTGTCGAGCGCTTAGAAACCGATCGACAGTTCGAGAGCTTCATAATATCGTACGGAGTAAAGATCCCAACATCGTTTTCCTATCAGAAATAAAGTGTGGAAAATGAAAAATAGATCTATTGAAGCAATCTTTTAACATGTTTGGTATTGCAGTAGAAGCAGAGGGTCGTTCGGGTGCTCTAGCTCTTTTATGGAAAGAGGATACAATGGTGGAGATAAGAAGTTATCAGAAGAGAGTCATAGACGCGATAGTGATTCTACCAAACTCTCATGATACATGGCGTCTCACGAGATTCTATGGTGAGCCAAATGTGGCATTGAGAAGACAGGCTTGGGATGTTTTAAAGAGTCTAAATAACACAAGGCAAATCCCATGGTTATGTCTAAGTGACTTTAACGAAATTTTGGCAAGGTCAGAATGTCGAGGATTTGCAGAGAAGACCACAATGGTAGATGAAACTCTTCGAAGATGCAATTTGGAGCTACAAATTATTTGACATTGGTTACAAAGGTAGCCCATTTACATGGCGTTCGTCAAAATTTGACAAAGGAATTGGAAGAGCCAGATTGGATAGAGCTTACGCTAACTTGGGATTTGCAGAGAAGACCACAATGGTAGATGAAACTCTTCGAAGATGCAATTTGGAGCTACAAATTATTTGACATTGGTTACAAAGGTAGCCCATTTACATGGCGTTCGTCAAAATTTGACAAAGGAATTGGAAGAGCCAGATTGGATAGAGCTTACGCTAACTTGGGATGGAAAAGTGTTTTTCCGGACGCAAGGCTTCATCATATCTTTTCATACAAATCTGATCATAAGATGTTACAAATGCCATTACATAGGAATACGGGTATTGGATGCAAGAAGAATAGAACGAAGCGTTTTAGGTTTGAGGCAATGTGGATTAAGTTGGTGGAGTGTGAAGAGATCATTAGGAATTGCTGGAAGCATGATTCTGTTGATTACCCACAGTTTTTTGACCAGTTACAATCTTGCAAAATGGGCCTTCTTCAATGGAGCAAGTCAAAATTTGGACATCTTAAAGCAAAGGCAGATCAAATGCGAAATCAGTTAGAGAAGCTACATAGAAGTGACCAATTGACTTTGAGACATACATGTATACTTGACGTTGAAAAGCAACAAGATGAGCTCTTGGACCAAGAGGACTTAATGTGGAGACAAAGGGCAAATGCACAATGGCATAGAGAAGGTGATAGAAACACAAGTTTCTTCCACACCAAAGCTTTAGGCAGAAGGCGAAATAATAATATTTCTGGATTGAAAAATGGGGACGGTCAACAGTGTGAGGAAAAATAGGAGGTTGAAGATATTATAAATTCATATTTTGGTGATCTGTTCTCTTCGTCCCACCCTTTGGAAGAAAGTCTTAGTTTGGTCCTGGATCATATACAGAGGAAAGTCACAAGGCTGCCCATTACCTAGCTCAAAATGCAAAGCATAGTGACCTTGAAAATGTTTGGAGTGTTTTGCCTCCACCTTGTGTAGTTACTCTATTGCTTTGATTTGTTATTTACGTTATGTGATTATTTTGTATTTTTGTGTTATAAGTTTGTAAATTGATGTTTATATATTTAATTTAGAGTTGAATTTAGGGAATTTATTTGTCAAGTTTCTTGTTGTTATACTTTGTATATTTCAAAATGGTGATAGTAGTACTTATTTCAATGCTCAAATTATAATTTATGTTTATTTAGAATACTTGGACATTATTTACGGAAAAAAAAATTGCAACATGTTTGTAGGATTCCTACACCTACTCTTTAAAAATCAGATCACAATTTCACAATGTCACTTTTTTCCGTGCCAACTCGAGTGCCACCAATCAAGAGTTGCCACATTGTATTTACACTTATCACAATTAGCATAATTGTTAATAGTTATCTAATTTATGCTAATTGTAATAAGTACGAATATAAGGTATGAACTCATGATTGGTGTCATTTGAGTTGGTATTGAGAGATGGCATTGAGGATTTGAACAATTTAAAAATAGGATAAGATAAATGTAGGGTATAGCTTTGCATAAGATAAAATAAGAGTAGATATTTTATCAATACAAGATAAGGTTAAATACATGTTTTTGGACTTTACCAGGGGCCGTGTCTATCTTACTCTACATCTGGTCCCCCTAATTCCACCAATCATAGCTCCTTTCTAAAGCATGATTAGAACAACTCTTACCATTTGGGACTCAGTACTAGAAGGACAAACACTCATTATTTGAGCCTCAGTACTAGTAGGACAAACAAAACTCTTATTACTTGCCGCATTGATTTAACCCCCAAACAACAGTCTTGTTACAATTGATTAAGTCCAATTAATGAGGAATGGCTAAACAATTATTTAGGCATGGACATAGCTGCCAAAATCTTTGCTTGCACAGAAACAGCAAGCAAGCTTGATTACTAAAAATTCTTAGGCACCGTTGTATGAGATCCGAGCTATCTTGTCTTTTGGGAAAATGCCACAGGAGAAGCATTAATAATAGACCTCAATATTGATTCAACTGAAACAAAAGGTCGTTATAAGCTAGTTTAGAACAAGTCACAACGTTCTCCATGGATAAAAAGTAAAGCTCTTATCGTTAATTTGTCCAACTGGCCTTCTTAAGGATTATATTCTTGTCTTATGTGTTTGCAACATGTGACAGTTAGGTGGTTGCTTCGTCCAAAATATCCACCTGATTTAACTTTTATATTTTATTAAGATATTTCGCCACAGAAAATAAAATTGTAGAGTTGTCTTGTATTTGCTTTACTGTGCAAATTTAATATATGGGAATATCTAAATTTAAACTATCAAGTACAAATCCTCCCTTTAGAACTATGAACTCAATGGATTAGAATGTGAGCTACAAATAAATGTAATGTTCCTTTAATCTGAAATTCTAATAACTCTTTTTTTTTTTATTCTAATAACTCGACAAGTAAGGATGTCAATTTGACTTCTCATTTGTTTTTTAGTCATTTAATAAAAAAGTGGATTCTGTAAAAAAAAAAACTTGAAAAAAAATTATTTTTCTGTCATTAGATTACCAAATTAATTTTTGTCCGCAGATTAAACTTCTTAATTAACACATAATGTTATCTATGAAAACAATTTTGATGAGAAAAGAACCGGGTCATGAGATTCAAAGAGAAGATTAATAGGTCATATTATGAAGTTCCATTTTTTGCTTTATGTTCATGCACTTCTAACGTATAACATGCCATAGTGCAATACATCTATTACTGAAAAGAATTGTAAATATTTTTTCCAAGAAATTATTTATGCTAGTCATGCTTCTAATTTTGTCTACCAAAAGAAGCAATGGCCTCACCAAAAGGCTTTATATGTGAAGGCTAATTTGTACAGTTAACTCTAATTAATGGATATTTTGAACATTCAATTAGAAAGATCTGGTGAATTTAATGGGAACTTGCAAGTTTGAGCCATTCAAATACTAGCTACGGTGATGACTGCGGATATATTCGCTAGTCAATCTGTTGTTTTAACTTAAGAAATGCCGTCTCGATGTTTATTTTCTGAAGAATATTTTCGACCACAGATGCCCACTAATTTTAATTTACCCAAATATTTTTCAATTTTATAGTGTGATGATATTGGAGTTTTATTGCTTTTATAAATTTTACAATAAAATATGAAATAACTGAGTGTTGATGAAAAAAATACAGTACCAATATCGCCGTCTAAATTTAGATTACATCATTGCGATTTGAGAATGGCTGTATTTGAGTTTGATTTCAATCTATTATTAATTAAGAACTCAATAATCTGGACATCACAAGTAACCTCATCATAATTACTACTACTTTCTCTTTCTTGTATTTTATATTTTGGTAGTAACAGAAGTACTATGTAAAGGCACACGTACGTGGTAAAAGAAATTCGATTAATGACTTAGAGATGGCAAATTTGGGGAGGAAGGGGGTGGTTTGAGCGGGATTTAATTGGAATCATAAAATATGAGCCATATCCAAATAGTTCTATATTGATCATGAGACCAATATGGGCGAGGCTAAAATGGGTGAGACCTCTTTTTATACCGCCCTAATATCTAACAATAATTCTTTTACAGAAAAATAAATAAATTATTAGTTATACTTGCAATTTGAACTCATTTAATTAATATTTGACTATCAAATATTTAATTTTTATTTTGAGTCATTTAATTAATATTTAAATAATGGGTTATAAAACATATGGGAATTCCAAATAAATCTCATTTATACCCGTATTTGGACGGATCATTGCTGGATATACTCCCAATTAGGTTCAATCTCATATTTGTTTATCCATCTCGCTCAAATTAAATTTGAAAGAACTTATAGCTACCTTTAGAGGTGTGCAAAATCCGAATTTTTTGATTTTTTGTCCGAATTCGAAATGAATTTGGAAAAATAGAAAACGGATCGGATTTGGAAGTATCCAAATTCAAATACAACAAATTAGGAACGATATCAGATATAGTGATTTTGAATTCGGAATTTCTAAATTCGAATTAAAAACGAAAACAAATTCGAAAATTTCGAATTTGATTTCGAATTCATAATATTATACATATAATAATTATTTTTATTATACATATTATAGATATAATGATTAACATTAATAATTTAGTATATTATGCAAATACAATTAAATCATAACTAACAAACTAATAGTTAGTTATTAAATTCAAATCACATAAAATAGTCAAATAAACTAAAACTAATAGTCAAATAAACTAAACTCAAACCACATAAAATAACAAATAGTCAAATAAACAAATAGTTTTATTATACATATTATAGATATAATAATTAACATTAATAATTTAATATATTATGCTAATACAATTAAGTAATAATTAATAGACTAATAGTTATTTATTAAATTTAAACCACAAAAAATAACAAATAGTCAAATAAACTTATTCATGTATTTAGTTAAGTTTGGATCTTTAAATGAGTATAGTATTGGGCTTTGTTTGTTTATAAAATCGTTAAACAGGCTCTCTTTATGTATTGGGTTTTATTTATTTATTGAGCTTTGCTGAGTTGTTAAACACATTCGAAATTTTTGAATTCGATTTCGATTTTCCAATTCGATTGAAATCGAATTTGGATCGGACAAGAGTGATTTCGAATTCGAAACCAGACGAATGGAGTCTTTTCAATTTTTTGAATTATACGATTTCAGGCTTTCGAATTTCCGAATTCGAAAGCGTTGCACACCCTAGGCTACCTTTACTCGTTAACGAAATGGACAACTTGGATGCTAACGACACTAACAACCTGCACTTGGATATGAGTTGACCATAGAGGAGGCCCATTATAGGAACTTCTTGGATACCGTTCAGTGTGATTGAGGCAAATCACAGTTCGGCCCAATTTTATTTTATTGCTTACCTCAAGAAAAATTTTTGAAACGTTTTAGTTTCTTTGTTTTGAACGTTCGTATCAAAACTAACAAATATTTGAATAAAGACAAAATATTAGTATATATATTGTTAAAATTTTGTGGCTAAAAGATGGTATTCGTGTCTATTGAAAAGAACAAAAGGATAGATAAAATCTACATGATCAAAAGGGGGAAAACCAAAAAACCAAAAAAAAAAAAAAAGAAAGAAAGAAAGAAATACCACTCGTGTCAGCACTCAGAGATTATAAACATTTTGATTTAACATGCTATGAAAACATAATATTTGCATTTCGAATTATGGATATGACCATCATGATTCTAACAATTGTTTTAACTTAAATAATCATGTCCACGACTATAGCCACGGCCTCTTCCACACCTAATATTATAAGATCCATTCATAATCACTTAAGGAATGGAGCAGAATCAGTTAGTTATAATTTTCCATTAATGACTCATTATTTTGCTTAGTCATGGCAAGACATGAAATCAATTCAGAATATTTTTAATCCTGTCTATTGATATTGTTGCTGCAAGAGTATATTTGAGGCAAAGAAATTGATAATATTTTATCTAACATATATATTCATTAGTAATATTTTTTCTACATAACTTAAATACAGAAGAAATTATAAAGATTGTGAAATTCTATTCACTTATTGATTTAAATTCATGTAGCCAAATATAATGAGCTTTTAGAAGAACAACCATTTTTTGTGGTCATACCTTTCCCTTAGATTGTTCCAAAGAATAAATGAATCTTTCACAGTAAGGTATTCCATCTCTAGTCCTTCATGGAGATGATGGTGTGAAAAAAAAAAAAAAAATCAGTACTTTGGTGTAATCCGATACTACATTGCTTTTCTTGAGGGTATCTCCCATACCCATTATATCTAAGTGAATTTCAACATCTGTTATTCATGTTAAATAGTTCTTTCTTGTGATGTGAAGAGCTAGGAATCAAGTTTAGTAATGTTTGCCGTGACAAAAAAAAATTAAAATAAATAAATTTTATCCTAAAGGAAAGATCAATAGAGTTGAAGTAGATACTTGTACTGATAACGTATTGTAAACAAGATAATAAAAGTTTGAAATGAAGATCAGAGAATTAGAGGAAAAACTATTTTATTCTTCCTCTTTGGTGTGTCCCCTCAAGTTAACCATGGCTTGTATTTATAGTGACCAAGGAGTAATGATGAAGAACGTAAAAGAGGAATGAATTGTAATGAATACAAATATAACCTTTGAGGGTTATGAGAGATAAATAGATTTGGAGCCTATAAACATCCATAATTTAGACATGGAGATAAAATAAAAGTGCTATTGTATGGGAGGTTATTCTATACAATAAATCCCTTTTACATGTTTATTTATATGACATCATGCGACTATGCACAAAAATCTGGGCAACTAGCAAAATCCATATCAAACAATTTTATGTATATAACTAATGATGCAAGTCATACGTATTTATGCCAAACAGACTCTGGTAAATGTTCGATACTTGAAATTCTTATTTTTCTTTTTTTTTTTTTTTTGATGAATGAAAATCTTATTTTTCATATTAGTACAAACCTAGAAATCGATGTTGGCGAGCAGAGTTGTAGAATTGGTAGGGGAATTATCTGGAATGGAGGTGGGAGGTGGGAGGTGGGAGGTGGGATAAAAGAAGTGGTAAAAAGAATAGGATAAATCTATTTTAGTTTGACTGTTAATTTTAACTAAAAACTTGACGCTTCCAATCTAATAGAAAACACAATAGTGTTTTTTTTTAGAATTTACCTTTTGTTTTATATTTTAACAAAAATAAAAGTACATATACACACATGTACGGATACATGAGAAGAAATTACGAAAACAATGATTAAAAATCACAAGGTTGTTGACCATATAAAATTTTGTACAAATTGAAAACATTCTGCCCTCGTGAACCGAGTTTGCAAATTTTATGAAATGAATTATAAAAGCATCTTTATGTTGAATACAAAGAATTTTTTCGAGGGTACAAAGAAAATTTTTAATTGTTGAACTAAAACATGTCGAATAGTTTATGTTTTTGAAACTATGGCATTAAAAATCATAATCAGCACTATAAATAATAAGAATGACTGTTTGATTTACCATGCCGTTTTGAAAAAAAAAAAATGACTGTTTGATAAATGCTGGGCATTTAAGATGGATTCTTGAATAGTTGAACGTAAACATTTCTACATGGACTCAAATATTTTTCACAACTTGAAAACCATAATTTATGTGGCTTTGAATTCATGTTGAAAACATAAGATGGACTTGTAGGCATAGAAAGGCACATATATTTAATTTGAGGGATGAACACTATGCACGTCTAATTTTTACTTGTAACATAAAAGTTTCTAAAGTTTTTGTCCGGATAAAAGTTTCAATTCATAAAAGGCAATTTTTAATACTTTCAGTTTTTCTTTTTTTTTTTTTTTTTGGTTGTTAGGGTGGTTGTGTTTTTTGGTTGGGGGCCCATTTGAATATGTCTATACTTGTAGGGGCCATTGGGCCTCACAATTTTTATTTGTAACAAGTTCACGGTCTACATTAAATGGATCAATAATGAACGACTGAGATTAGACCATACTAGCCAGATTTAAAACCAAAAAACCGTTTTAAAATGAAAAGTTGCTATAAATTTTCACTGACCAGTTACATATCTTTACCGACCACTTATACTGTCTGTTAACTTGTCCAAACCCGCTTGTAGGTGTATTTAGCTATTGGTTGATTTAGGTTAATTGTGATGAATTACTTGGCAAGATTATATCCAATACCTCGTGATAACCAAGTAGTGTCACTTGTAACTGAAAGGGAGGGGGAGTGTCCTCGTTCCCATCCACACAACAAATTAAACGCGAAACGCTATTGCATTGTAATGCAAAGGACAACTTTTCGGCAGAATTTCTGCAGCATTATTCCAATAAAGAATGCCATAAATTCTTTATCGAAGGCAGCAAAAACGACAACATTTCCTGAATTCCCTAATACACAAAACTTTTGAACACCACAAGGCAGACAAAAGAACAGATCACACCAGTTCAGAAGAAATTCCTGCGAGGCCAATGGCATTAACGAGTAAAGAATTCATCCTTCTTGACTCATTACCTCCATTAAATTTCCAAGTGCAGTCTTCCTAAAAGCATTAAAGAACTAAGATATCAATATACTGCATACATGCAAAAGCAACAGAAAAAAAAAAATTTTTTATCCAAATAGCTTATGAACATGACTGCACCCGGAGTGAAAACCACGAGATCTGTCTGTCTTCGTAAAATAAACTTGCAAAGAAGGCATTTCTCCAATTTGACTTGAGCAATAGCATAAAGGCAACTATGAGTACTGCAGGAAAAAGGAAAAAGTTGCCTTCCACATTTAAGTCTAACAACAAACCTACGCATAAGCGCACATTCTTCATAGCATATATACAACTTTCTGAGATAGTGATCAAACACCAGCAAAGGAAATAAATTAAAAACAAGGGGAAAACAAAAGCACCAATTCTCTTAGCCTACTAGTAATTTACAACTGACGTGAGGAAAAAAAAAAGTAGGAGTACGTCTAAAAACGAAATGAGTGTGTTAAAGACAATGAACCTATATTACAGAGTGAATCGTGTGTTGCCCTTTTAGAGCCCAAAGAATCTAATGAGGCACCATCTGCTCTGCAACAGAGGCCAAGCCCTGCATCAATCTTACAATTTCTGTTGTATCATCAAGATAATATTTTGCCTTGCTGGGTTTTCGACCAACAGTACATGCAAAGACTTCTGCAGTTGGTGCTATGGATGTTCCTGCCTCAGAGTTCATAATAACTTCAAACATGTCTTCATCAGATCTGTCATCTCCAATACACAGAACGAAATCCGGGGAAATTCCTCTCTCTTGCATGGAAGAGAGCAGGCGTTTAGCAACAAGCCCCTTGCTCACACCCTGCAAACAAGTATGAGGAAAACTTTGTTCGGTTAGCAAGCTCGACACAGGTTATTCTATTTGGCATTCAGAAAATATGGTGTAAAATATATTGTAGTCTGTGCCAGTTTCTGTTCGAAAATATGAGATGACAGCTATATGTATATAAATTCTGAAAAAAAAAATTGGAATCCAAGCAGAGTTGTGTTGATGATTAAATTAAAAAGAAAATCTCTAGATAAGCCTAATAAAAGAATTGAGGTCCTTAAAGTATCATTCTTTTGGTTCCCAACAAATATTCAGTTGCTTCTCCTTGTCCTCACAAGGAAGGAACGATCAAACTTTGTCCAAAAACATTGTTCCAGGGAAAGGGACCATAAAAATGGGCTACCACTAGCAGAGAATGCTGACTCAAAAGCTTGAGAACAAATAATCAAGCATTGACATGTTGCAATCATATGCCTCAAGAAAAAAAAAAAAGAAGCAAGCCTACTTGCTGTCTTGAATCTGTTAAGTTGTTGAGGAGAAGAAGTGAACACAGTATAATCAAAACATGAACTGCATATACCTGTGGCTTAACTTCAACAATGTTCTGACCACTCTTGACTGTAACAGGTTCATTCGCAAGGACACTTTCAAGATGATCAAGAAGTTCTTTTGCTTGACAAGATCCAAAATCTGGATCTGCATCCTCATAGGACCATACCATTGCAGTTTCCTTGAATTCAATTACTGATCCATCAGTTGTTTCAGTGTAAAGTGTCATGACAGGCTCTGCAATCTGTTTCCACCCACATTCCACTGTTGGTACACAGGTTTCCCATTCTGCATCTCGCTTAATCCTGAAAGGAAAAAAATTACAAAA
>JAMWEH010001848.1:0-22262 GCA_024721245.1 Mitragyna speciosa | reverse complement strand
TTGCCATTGAGGCAATTGAACCAGCTGCAAAGAGACACTGGGCTATCCTTAAAATTAACCCTGTCAAAGTACCAGGAGTTCCTGCAAAAATCCTTCATTGTCCTTCCTTCAAGAATTTTCAGAACCTTGAAGGGCTAATACAAGCACCTATTTATTTCCATCATCCAAACATGTCCTTATACCCAAACGACACTGCCAAAATCCTAACTTGCTATCCCGTTTAAGCTTAAAGGCCAAAATATAAAACAGAGAGGCAGCAGAATTTGGGATTCTTGAAAAATTAACGAAAACCAACTATTTCTCACAATCTTGCTAGCAATTCCATTTTCTGCTGAAGAAACTGAAAAAGTTCGGGAATTTTGATAGACCCTCCTGAATTATACTATAAAGAGTACAAAACATCCCAAATTAGGGACAGAGGAAAATAAACAAAGCATTGCAAATCATCCCAAATTAGCGACAGAGGAAAAAAAAAACGAAGCACTTTTTTTTTAGAAATTAAAAAAAAAAAAAGAGAGTATTTTTATAACCTCAATATCCCAAGAATTTCTGTAGTCCTTTTCTTTTTTTTTTTTTTAATTTATTCGGGCGGATATGAGATGCCCGAAAGCTGAAATTACAAGAAAATTATGGCAATTTTGCTTGTTATTGTCAATAAAAAAAAAAGTTGTAAAGAAGGTAAGAAGTAACAAACAATCAGTAAACGAAATCCAATAGTTTTTGAATGTGAATCGATTTGTTACAACAAACAGCTTTCATTGGCATTTAGCCAAATGTCAACTGAGCATATGACTATGTGTCAATTACTCAAAGCTTGCGTTAGCAGATGCCTCACAAAGTGAAGAGGAAAGGTTAGCGCTTGGTATCGTCCGCGCAACAATTGTACACGCTATTTTGGAACCTCTTTTTTTTATTATTATTATTTGGGCATCTCAAGGAATATGTTACACTAATCGCGTTATGTTAATCTTCTGAGTAATTTCTATACTCATATATAGAAGTGCTAACAATCATTTACACTTTGGTTTGAATTGGATTTGATTAATAACGAGCTTACTTTAACATACATTTTAAATTTGTTAAGAAATTTAGAATAGGAATTAACTCAATTGGTAAAACAAGTATTCCCTTCAACACGATGTTAAAATTGAATTAGCTCAACGAGAACAACTTTTCTCTTAAATACGGCGTCAAGTTTTGGTTTTCACCGTGATGCTAGAGTGCACTCCCCAATCCCCCTTCCCATAAAATATGCTTAAAATAAGGTTTGTTAAGAAAGTAGTAAATAAATTGCATTATTTGTTCCGCATCTAACATTTTCTTTTGGAAAAAAATACTACGAATGCTTGCTTCTTGTGCTTGTAGCATTGTTCTGCACCTAACCATGCGAAAAATAACTTGTCTGGTTTGTTCACCGTGCGTGTGCTGCCCTTCCTTTCTACGTTATATGGTTTCCTTGGTGGGATTCAAATGCTGTCTGAATTAACATTAGTTGTTAGCTCTAAAAACCTTCTTGGAGAGCGTACATTGACTGAGTTGAAGTTATGACCATTAGATTCTTCTCACAGTTTTCTTCTACTATATGCTACCAGTTAAATGTAAATTATTGTTGTCATTGATGATAAACAATTTACGAACAACATATTTGTAACAGGAAACTGCTACTGTCTTGCAAAACAATGCTGTAGGAATTACAGGAAAAGTACAAATTACAAAGAACATCATAGTTATTCAAACAATGTAGTTCTTGCAGAGTCTGGTGCCCTTGTCATTGCTACATCAAATCTTGAAATAGTCAAGGCGAGATTTGTCAATTGACCTGGAGAAGAAGTTGTTCATATATTCTCTGACTGTAAATTCTCCGTAGAGTGCTGGACTTTCTTCTGATGTCAACTCTTTGGAGGGACCATAGATCTTTTCAGGCACAGCAACACCAACCAAAAAGCATGCCACTGAAATTCTCGGTCCTATTTTGTTTGCAAGTACTCTGTGCTCTACACTCTTAAACTTGTCAGTCGATACAATCTGACCAGTATTTGCATTTAAGACATTAGGCAAAAAGTTTGGGGGTCGTTTTTGTGGAATTAACAAAGACTAAGTTCCCCTTTGATACCAACCTGAAGAAGATCTGCAATTTTAATCACCAAGCCTACTGGGAGGGGTGGTACGTCGGTCCACTGGTTATCATGCAAGACTTGGAGGCCACCAATTTGGGATTGCAGAAGAATGGTAAGAAAAGCGGGATCTGTGTGCCTGCGAATTCCCAAAGTTGGGTCTGCTCTGGACACGCTGGCTAGTAGTGGCAAACCAATGTGCGTCCTCTTACACATTCCATGGCTCTCAGGTTGTCCAATTTCATGCCAAGAGCTTCTGATAGCAGATCAAAAAAGGTTCCTCCCATCTTGGTTAGATGATTTACGTAATCAATTGCTGTACTTCTGCAATACGGCATACAAAAAATGGAGCAGATTTATTATGAGGTGGGATACAGAGAGTAAAAACAAAATTCAGATTTCCTTGGATATTAAGTCAATATGAAAAAAAATGGTTCACCTGCAAATCTGTGGCAGTTCATCAGACGGATGGTCAAAGTATCCTTCCAAGTAGCAGCTCGTGAACTATATAGATCAATATTGCTAGCATATCTCACCTTTCTGATCCGATCACGCGAATAGTACTCTTTCTTCAGCTCAGTATCTTGCTCGTGAAACTTGCGGATACCATCTATCATTCCATCCAACACAGAAGCTGAAATCCCATGATTCACCACTTGGAAAAATCCCCATTCTTCTGATGCTCGCCTTAGCTCACTGACAATAGTCTTGCGCTGATCGTCACTTTCTATGCCACTGAGATCTATCACTGGAACTTGTGCCTGGGAATGGCCAATATTCAACTCCTCAACCAGCTCATCTGGTGGCCGAATGAAGATTTTGGGAAGACTGGTTATCCTAGTGTAATACCCAATATAAGTAAAGGGCAAAAAGGTCATTTGGCCTTAAAAATAAAAAAATAAAAAATAAAAAAGAGAAAATGCAGTCGGTGGGATTTTTCCCACAAGAAGGCAGCTGAACTTTCTGCAAGTTAGAAGAGAAAAGCAGCGAGAAAGAAAAGAAAAGAGAGAAGAAAGAAAGAGAAGAAAAGAGAGAAGAAAGAAAAGGAAAGAGAGAAGAAGAAAAAGAAGAAGAAGAAGAAGAAGAAGAAGAAAAAAGGGGAGAAAGAGAGAGAGAAGTTCGGCCAGCAGGAGAGAGAGAGAGAGAGAGAGAGAGAGAGAGAGAGAGAGAGAGGAGAAATAGGGAAGAAAAGAAAAGAAGAAAAAGGAAAATTTGGATTTAGCTAAATAAGGTAAATTTTTATGTTTAAATTTTGTCTATTAAGTAAGTTATGATATAGTATATGATATTTTTTATAGAAATGATAACATGCATGGAGTAGAAATTGAGTAGATAGAATTTTAGAGTTTAGGAAATTTTAAGAAATTTGGAGAAAATGATTTCTTGGTATTATTTAGAGTTAATAGTTTTGTTAGGGTGTTAATTACCAATTAGAAGATGAAAGAGTTGGTTTGGGAAATTAAAGTTGAGATTTGATTATAGTTAGGCCATGTAAGATGGGTATGTAATTGAGTTAAACCTTGGGGTTAGATTAAATTTAGAGTATTATTTTTCTAAAGTATTTTATTTGTTAATTTTGATCGTTATGTTATATAATAGATTCAAGAGAGCATTTGGCGGAGGAAGCCGTCTAAGGGGGTGATCGAGTTGAGATTTTTGTCCATAGCCTAATTTGAGGTAAGTGTAATACATATTATGAATCACTAGTACTATATGTTGTTTGCAAAGCATTTTGTGAGTAATTTAAAGTATGCAATATGTATAAATTGAAATTGACATACATATATATTGTTAAATAGATGTACGTTGAGAAAATGCATACAAAGTGATTTATTTTGTACGTAAAAGTTTAAATGAGCTTGCAAAGTATTTAAAGGTGAATGATTTACGTTGAATGTATAAGATAATACATTTGACTTTTTTTTGTCAAAGTATGTTTTATATATTGTTAAAGTTTTAACATTAAAGAATGAGAAAGTGAATGGTTGTTTGTGACAATGATTTTTGTCAAATAAAGTTGAAAGAATTTAGTTGTGAAAATGATTTGAAGGTAACTCTATGCAGAGCTAACTAAAATTAACAGGGTTATTGTTAGTCTGGGTGCACCTAGTATATGCCGGCTAGGGAATGTCCGCAGTGATTCCCTCCCTTCGCGGGATAGTATACCCTTCGGGGGATAGCCCTTCGGGGAACAGAGACAGATACCCTTTGGGGGATAGCCCTTCGGGGACAAAGTACCCTTCGGGGGATAGTAGGTTCTGCATAGTGGTGATTTCGAAAATAACAAAAGTTGTTTATGAAACTAAAAATGTGATTTTATTGAATGTTTTATGTCATATGTGATAACTACATAGATTTTATACCAAAAGTGGTGATTTAAGTAAATTGTTTAAAATAGTATTATTGTATGATTTATAATTGTTAATGATGATTGTTTATTACCTATATGACTGCATGTATTATGGTTTATAATACGTATTATGCATATTGAGTGTGAAAAATTCACCCCTCAATATTTTTCAGTATTTTGTAGAAAGTGCAGGAGTAGGATCAGAGCAGAAAATTGCATAGCCACAAAATTGGAAGGTACCACCCGGTTATTTTTGTTTATCCGGGTATAGGGCAAGGTTATTATTTTGAAATTGTGGCAAGTATGGTATATGACTAGTTTGGTATTGTAAATGTTATTTTTGGAATAGATACTCCGTCAGTTGTAAGTTATGAATCTTGGGATATTTATATAAAATATATG
This sequence comes from Mitragyna speciosa, assembly GCA_024721245.1. Taxonomy (NCBI): domain Eukaryota; kingdom Viridiplantae; phylum Streptophyta; class Magnoliopsida; order Gentianales; family Rubiaceae; genus Mitragyna; species Mitragyna speciosa. The sequence continues at coordinate 17,396 of JAMWEH010001848.1, read as the reverse complement.
AGGTTCTTATGGGCATTTATTTTATGGTTGAATGGATGATTGATTACTTGTGTTAGTAGGTTGTAAACCTATGAAAATATGGTGTAAAGTTGTGAATGAAATGATATGATATATTGTGAATGTGTTGGAAATGTTTGGGTTGGCTGAAATTTTGTGCAGGTATTTTTTTTAAATTTTTGGGAAAGGTCCAGATACAGAGGAGAGGTTGCCGAAATTTCGGTAGAATTTAGAGGAAAGTTAAGGCTTACGTGGTTTGGGGCGGCTTATTTCATCTCGAACTACGTGCCGATCATGGACTTTAGGTTCGGATCGTGACACCCAGCATCAATCAGCCCTTTGACACCTGCTTTTGTATCATCAAAAGCCCTTAGATCTTCTAATCGACCATCATCATCTACACCTGATTGAGTTGCAATGTCTTTGGCAGGTGACCCATCCATCCTTTGATCTTGACTTCCAGCAACAGTTATTTATAAATGTATAATGTAAAGTTTTGTCATCTTATTCGAGTATAATATATGATCTGAATCATTTGCTCTGCTGAAGATAATGGTTCGATCAAATGATACTTTTTTTTTTTTTTGGCCAACGATTAAATGATACTTGAACCATATCAAATGCATGGAGCAATTATCATCTAGGTATTACTTCATCATGAAGTATTTACCATTTTCAATGATTTCCAAGAATATTTTACGGGTTTTCTGAGCCCATTCTATAAACCTGCATTATTCAATGACCGACTGGCCACGCCCTACTGCGGTCGCAATTGGCCAAATAATCTGTCTTTCAGGATTTCGTGTCATAAAATATTTGCAACCTGCTTAGAGCACATAGACCCAACACCAATGAACATCAATAAGCATTTTCATGCGATCATAAATCTAATACTTAGATCCTTGAGCAGCCTTTTTTTTTATTTAATAACCTTGGAAGCAAAGATTGAATTAAGGCTTTCGGAAATAGGTTGGACTAAAAACCACAAAACAGAAACCAGCAATCAACCATTATTTTATAGGAATCTAAGATAGACATGAAGTCAGGTCCATTTCAGCCAAAAAATAAAATGCAGTAAAATTATGCTAAGTTGTTTCAAACATCTTAGAATCTCAGCAAGTTGTTCATTTGCAGAAATACTCCAAGTGTCTTAAGAATCAAATGCTATCTGTCTCCAAAAGCATTTCTCTCCTTCATTTCATTCCCAAAAAAAAAAAAAAAAAATCAACACTCACTTTTGGAATATTGCCTTCTTTAGTGTATTTAATAATGCAGCAACTGATTGGCACTGAAACCAAAATCATAAATGAAAAGAATGGTAAAACCAATAAGAGACCCAAAATCAAATCGATCGCACTTAGCTATTTGCATAATCTTTTGATTCAGTCACTCTTTTCAAATTCAATTCACCAAATTCTATCGCAACAGGGCATTGGAGTTAATAAATCAAATGGCCTTAAGTTACCTATCATGCTTACTCCAGTAACCAATTGGATGAAGTAATCATAAATGGATGCCATTCACAACACACAACTGATTTTCAGACATCACAACAAAGTTCCAAATTGAATCGGGCTAATTTAAAACAAGAAAAAAAAAAAGACCAAATGTTGAAAGAAGATTTGGAAAAGAAGGAATACCGGAAAGATGTGATACTGAAGAAGTTTTTTGTACTTGCCATTGAGGCAATTGAACCAGCTGCAAAGAGACATTGGGCTGTCCTTAAAATTGACCCTGTCAAAATACCAGGAGTCCCTGCTAAATCCTTCATTATTCCCTCCTTCAAGAATTTTCAGAACCTTGAAGGGCTAATGCAATCACCTACTTATTTGAATCTTCCAAACATGTCCTTTCCCCCAAACAACACTGCCAAAATCCTAACTTGCTATCCTTTTTAAGCTTAAAGGCCAAAATATAAAACAGAGAGGCAACAGAATATTGGGATTCTTGAAAAAATTAACAAAAACCAACTATTTCTCACAATCTTGCTATCAATTCGATTTTCTGCTGGAGAAACTGAAAAAGTTCAGAACTTTTGATTGACCCACTTGGAATTATGCTATAAAGATTAGAAACCATCCCAAGATTTTTTTTTTCAACGCAAAAAAAAAAGAAAACTAATTAGGGACAAAGGAAAATAAACATAGCACTAGTTTTTGAGAGATATTAAAAAAAAGGTATTTTTATAAACTCAAAATCCCAAGAATTTCTGTGTTCCTTTTTTCTTTTTTTTAATTTCTTTTGGTGGATAGGGAATGTCCAAAAGCTGAAATCGCAAGAAATCTATTGCAATTTTGCTTCTTGGGGTCAAGAAAAAAAGGTGTAAAAAAGGTAAGAAGAAACAATCATTAAATGATCCAATTGTTTTTAGTATGAATCAGTTTGTTGAAACGAACAACTTTCACTTTGTCAAATGGCAACTGAACGTACAGAGTCAAATACTCAAAGCTTGCGTGAGCAAATCTCTCACAAGTGAAGGTAAAGATTAGCATTTGCTATCGTCCGTGTAACAATTGCCACTCAACTTTCGAACCTTTTTCTGTGTGCATTTCAGGGAAAATGTTACACTGATCTCATTATGTTTTACATGTGATTAATTTCTATACTCACATATAGAAGTGCTAACAATCATTTATACTTTTGTTTGAATTGAACCTGAATACTAAAGAATGTGTTTTATCATACATTTCAAGTCTGTTACTTAGAGCAAGAGTTGGCTGGCAAATAACCGTTCCGTCAAACACGATCTCAAAATTTGGCTTTCATTGTTGATGCTGTAGTGCAGCAGCCATTCACCCCTTCCCATATAATGTACTTTAAAAAAAAAAAGAAAAGTTTGTCAAGACAGTAACAAATAAATTGCATAGTTGTTCTGTATCCAGCATTTTCTTTGGAAAAAACACTACAAAGGCTTGCTCACTGTGCTTGTAAAATTGTTCTGCATCTAACAATGTGAACGTACTTTGTCTATTTTGCTCTGTGCTTGTGCTGGCCTTTCTTTATGTTATATGGTTTCCTTAGTGGGATTTAACTGCTGTCCGAACCAATCTTGCTTATTAGTAGAAAGTTATATTGAGTGAGCTGATGGTATGACCATAAAATCCTTCTCACAATTCTCTTCTACTATAGATGCTACCAGTTAAATGCAAATTATTATTATCGTTGATGATAAACAACTTTTCAAACAACATATTTGCGACAGGAAACTGTAGTGTCTCGCAAAACAACGTTGTAGGAATTACAGGAAAGGTACAAATTATAAAGAACATCATAGTTATTCAAACAGTGCGCTTATTGTGGAGTTCTGGTGCTGTTGGCATTGCTACATCAGATCTTATAATGGTCAAGGCGAGATTTGTCAATTGACCTTGAGAAGAAGTTGTTCATATATTCTCCGACTGTAAATTCTCTGTAAAGTGCGGGATTTTCTTCTGATATCAACTCTTTGGCAGGACCATAGATCTTTTGAGGCACAGCAGCACCAATGAAAAAGCATGCCACTGAAATTCTCGGTCCTATTTTGTTTGCAAGAACTCTGTGCTCTACGCTCTTAAACTTGTCATTTGACACCATCTGACCGATATTTTGAATTCACAACATCAGTAAAAAAGTTTGGGGGTTGTTTCTGTGGAATTAACAAAAATTAAGATCTCTTCTGACACCAACCTGTAGAAGATCTGCAATATTAATCACCAAAGCTCCCGGGACGGGTGGTATATCTGTCCACTGGTTATCATGCAAGATCTGGAGGCCACCAATTTGGTCTTGCAGAAGTATGGTAAGAAAAGCAGGATCTGTGTGTCTGTTTGCTCCCAAAGTTAGGTCTGGCTCAGGACACGCTGGGTAGTAGTGGCAGACAAATGTGCGTCCCCTTGCACATTCCATGGCTCTCAGGTTGTCCAATCTCATGCCAAGAGCTTCTGATAACAGGTCAAATAAGGTTCCTCCCAGCTTGGTTACATGATTTAAGTAATCAAATGTTGTACTTCTGCAATACGGTATTTAAAAAATTGGAGGAGATTTGTTATGAGGTGGGATGCAGATAGTGAAAACAAAATTAGATTTCATTGGATGTTAAGTCAACTGCTGAAAGTTCTCAAGTCAATGGACATGACTATGAAGAAAAATGGTTTACCTGCAAATCTGAGGCAGTTCATCAGGTTCAACGTGATCATGAAACAGCAGATTGACGGTCAAAGTGTCCCTCCAATTAGCAGCTTGAGAACTATATAGATCAATGTTGCTATCATATCTCACCTTTCTCATCCGATCACGTGAATAGAATTCTTTCTTTAGCTCAGAATCTTGCTCATGAAACTTGCGGATACCATCTATCATTCCATCCAAAACAGAATCTGGAATCCCATGATTCACCACTTGAAAAAATCCCCATTCCTCTGATGCTCTCCTTAGCTCGTTGACAATAGTCATGCGCTGATCATCACTTTCCATGCCAGTGAGATCTATCACTGGAACTTGTGCCTGGGAACGGCCAAGACACAACTCCTCAACGAGCTCATCTGGTGGTCGAATGAAGATTCTGGGAAGACTGGTTACACCAGCATCAATCAGCCCTTTGACACCTGCTTTTGTAGCATCAAAACCTTTCAGATCCTCCAATCGACTATTATCATCCACACCTGATTGAGCAGCAATCTCTTTGGTAGTTGACTCTTCCATCCTTAGATCTAGACTTCCAATAGCAGTTACTTATACATGTATAAAGTTTAGTTTTGTCATTTTATTCCTGTATAAGATATAATCTGGATCAGTTGTTCTGGTGTTGAAGACAAATGTTTTGACCAAACAATACTTGGACCATAGTAAATGCCGCAGAGCAGTCATCATCCAAGTAGTACTCCACCATGAAAGCCCGGTTTAGTTAGATTAGACAGGAATAAGTGAAAATATTTTTCTGTAAAATAGTTTCAAAATTCTTCTCAATGCTAAATATCCAAGTAAAATATTTTTAATTTTTCTCTTTCTCGTAAAAAACAACTTACGTACTTAACGAATATAAATTATTTTTTAAATACTTGAAGAGTGATATTAAACATTTTTAATTATTATCAACTTATTTTTTTATCATCACAGGTTCACAATAATATAATTATGGTTTTGCATATTTTATTATTAAATTATCTTATAGATTAATGATAAACAAAACAATTTCTAGTAGACTACGGTTACTTATTAAACATCTATTGCAATTGTGATTATTCATTTTAATTAATATTAACAATATTAAAATAAAAATTTTCACATTATCATCCAAATACTGAAACATAATAAGAAAAACAACTTTTCTTGTGTAAAATATTATCCTTAAAAATAATTTTTTAAGAAAAATATTTTACATCCAACCAAACGGACAAGCAATAATTGACATTTTCCATGATGTTCAAGAATATTTTACAGGTTTATCTCTTTTTTTTTTTTTTTTTTTTGGTGGGGAGAGAAAAACCCAATTCTATAAAAATTGCATTATTTTATGGGGATAATTTCAGAAACCTCCCCTGAGGTTTCTGACAATTTCACTTAGCACCCCTCTAATTTCAAATATTACACTTACCTCCCCTAGACATACGAAATTACTATTATGACCTTATCATAATACTTAAAAAAAAAAGTGAAAATAAACCTATTTTCTCTATTCTCTCTCCACCGCAATCCACAACCACAACTTGCCATGCCCACATTTTCCTCCTCTTCCTCCCTCTTCGGCTCACTAACTCCTCCCCTTTTTCTTCCCATCAACCTTCCTCTACCTATTCCCTTTCCTCTCTCTTCTTCAGCCTTGCAACACCCTCCATCTTCTTTCCACTGCAGACTCCCACTCAATATTCCCTTTTCTTCCCCTTCTTCAATGCAGCAAAACCCCCTTCTTGGACTTCCCTTTAGCTGATTTCTTCTTCCCACTTTTTCAATCTTGCAGGAGGTTTTTCATTTGAGGGAGTGACTTTGGCTTATTAAATTGCAGGTTTTAACAGCACAAGTATTAGAGGTGGTGAAATGCATGATTTTTTATTTTTTTATTTTTTTTGCAATAGAGGTGGCTTTTGGAAGAGGTATGGAAGATTGTGGTGCAGATGTTTTAAGAATTAGGAAATTGGAATAGGTATTCGGGGCCCGGAATTGTTTTAATTTTTCGGATGTTAAGGAGCTTCAATGTAATGGATGGAGTTTTTTTTTTTTTTTTTCATTTTGTGGGCTGGTGGCAATTGGTAGCAAACAGGAAAGAGGGATGGAGATGGGATGATGGTGGTTGTTCTGGTGGTAAAATAAAGATTAATGGTGATGCTAATTGATTTTTTTTTTTTTTGTCTTCTGTAGCTGGTGGCGGTGGGAACAGGTAGGAGGGATAGAGTGGGTGATGTGGTAAATAGTTTTTCGCAGTAAATTAAAGGTGAGGGATAGCAATTGAATTGGATTTGGGTGGTGGTGGTGGATTGGTAGCCGGTGCGTATGGGGGCAAACTGAAGAAAGGTTAAACAACTGGATTGAATATGAGTGGCGGTGGTAGACTGTAGCTCAGTGGTTGTGGAGGTGTTTTCTCTTTTTTTTTTTCCTTTTTCTGTTTTGCTTTGGAAAGGTTTTCAAAAGGGTATATTTGGATATTCATTTGGGTTTTTTGTCTTCTGGGTTTTTTTGTTACCAAATATGTGGAAATAGGGGGTGTAAGTGTAATATTTGAAATTAGAGGGGTGCTAAGTGAAATTGTCAGAAACTTTTAGGGGAGATTTCTGAAATTATCCCTATTTTATAGGGATAATTTCACATACCTCCCCTGAGGTTTGCATTAATTACACTCACCTCCTCTCAGATTTTAAAAATTACACTTACTCCCCTTGTGTTTATATTTTTCATAACAAAACAAGTCAATCTTGATAATGTAACCCAACACACTAACTAAATACTTTAAAATATGCTTAATTGCTTTTAAAAAAGATAAACAATTCTTAACATTAATTAATTAGTCATAAAAATATCAAAAGTATTTATATCTTATCCCAAATTTTCAATCTTCACTAAATATTACTTCTTCAAAACTCAGTTATTTGACTAATGTAAAATAAAATTTACTTTATCTATTAAAATTTTACAAACAAATATATTAAAAAAAAAGAGATGACCAATTTAAAAGTAATTAAGGATATTTTAAGGTATTTTGTTGGTATTTTTGGATTACATTATCAAAATGGACTTGTTTTGTTATGAAAAATATAAACACAAGGAGTGTAAATATAATTTTTAAAACCTGATGGGAGGTGGGTGTAATTTTGGCAAACCTTAGGGGAGGTGTCTGAAATTATCCCTATTTTATAACCAACTGGCAATGCCCAGCTGTGGCGGCAGTTGACCATATAATCTCTCTTTCAGAATTTCGTGTCATAAAAGGTTTGCAACCCACTTTGAGGGGCATATTGACCCAACAACTTTGTTTAAACTTAAATTATTGGCCTACAATGCTTCAGCAAATTTGTTGCAACTAGCAATAATTTTTCAACCAAATTTTTGGCAAAACTCAGATTTTGTTCCACACAGTAATGAGCACCCCAAAATCCTGTCTGTTAATGTTTCTTTAGTCTATGTTAACTGCTGTACTTTTTCTGCCAAGCATTTTGTCCTCAATGGAAGTTGACAAACTCAGTATCAACCATGTAGACTTCAGGGATCTAACATCTGTTGCATAAATTACAGGATCAATGATATATGACAATACGAATGACTATGAACTTAAAAGGGCATAACATGTGATTGTAATTACCCCTTGTTATGTCTTGATGGCAGAGCAAACCCCTTATTAAGGACTGTGGTTCAATATAATTGCTATTGTGTTTGCTATAATCTTTACAACTTGAAATGCAGCAGTGCAGAAACTCCATCCAGTCCCTTTGAATCGTAGTGCCCAATGAAGTCTTTTACTGTTGTCTCTCTGTACACAGGAGGATTATCTTCTGACAGTAAGTCCTCGATTGGTCCATACAACCTTGTTGATGGGTAAAGGTGCGGCGTGAAAAAGCATGCTATGGATACTCTTGGCCCAACATGGTTTGCCAGGACACGATGCTCCACGCTTATAAATTGATCATTGGAGATAAGCTGCAAGAAAACCCAAAGACAATGAACACCAATAAGCATTTTCATGCTCAGATGCTAAGACATTATAGAGAACCATCAATTGATACGGTAAGGGCAAATAGTTAAAACAGGAAAATTTTTATTTTGAACATAACAATGCCGGTGATTTTTTTAAATGAATTACGGAATTCATATGAACAAATAACATAATCACTTCATGACCTAAATTATACTCATCGACCCTTTCTTCAATGCAGATGCACTTCACTTACAAATTTATCTAGAAGCATGAAGCTATGCACAGGAGTAGCTTTAATGGAACAATAAATTCAAGAATGGCAGTTACCGTGTGAAACAGTTCATAGCAGATAAATCATACAAGCAACAAAGGTGATCTATATTAGGGTCAGAAAGATCAAATCAACTGGACAATGAAAGATGATATGATAAGAATCCAAAAGATAAAGAGTAAAACATACCTGTAAGAGATCCCCAATATTTACTACCAAAGCTCCTGCAACAGAAGGAACATTCACCCACTGATTTTGATGAAGTACCTGAAGTCCTCCAATTTGATCTTGAAGCAGAATTGTAAGAAAATCAGGATCGGAGTGTTTGCTAGTGCCCATAGTCCGTTCAGGCTCAGGACAAGCTGGGTAATAGTGAGACAAGACTGCCTGTCCCTTTGCACATTCCATGCCTATGAGATGATCAGCTTTCAGCCCAAGTGACTCGGACAACAATTCAAACAGAACAGTCCCAAGTCGTCTCATTTGCTCAGTATACTCCATGAATATATCTCTAGCCATGAAACACAAAATCCAATAATTCGACAACTTCAATTCTACGAGACGAGATATATGTAGTAAATATACAAATATAGTTTATGAAACAAACTGAAGAAGCAAGAAAGCTAAGCCTCCATCCATTTTCTAAATGCTCATTACGGATATTTGTAATCATTCGTGAACACTTCATTTTTTCAAGTTAGTCCTTATAAAATTGTGTCGCTGAAAGATGAGGATGTGATAACCAAAAATGCTTTAATGATAAATTATTAGTTTAATGATTCAGTTGTTGATTGAAGAAACCAAAATCAAGATTCTACGGAAACAAGGTCGTGGCAAGGGATTAGGAGTTGACACAGTTTAATTGACCGCAAACCAAAGGGCTAGCAACAAGACCAATTTTTTAGGTTGTTGGACAAAAAAGAAGAAAGGAAAATAAAAGCCAATCACTCGTGACTTAGACCAGCAAGAACTGAACCAATAGGCCTCAATACAAAGACTTACAAATTTGGGATGAAAATGTTCAAACAACAATTTAGTTACTATGCGATTGAAGAATATGTCAGCTCTAAAGCTTCAGGTACCCAGATCCTTCATTTTCTTCCTTTAATTCTTTTCTTTGATATGTCAAGAATTGCTCCATCATCAATATGGGGGAACAAAATTCAGCTTGGGGACTAGACAGAATGCTACAATAAATTACACAGATTTTAACAATCAGGATGCCATCATTTTCACTTAGAAGGAAATTTCACCCAACTGCAACATTGCTCCATATTCAGTTACTGAATTACATTAATATATGTAGACATTGTGAATTAATAAAAGCAACCTTCATAAATGAATAACATGTCTACCAAGAGATTGCCTTCCTTTTCACTGAACAAATAATGTAGCATGGGAACAAAGAAGGTGAAAAAGCAAAGGAAAATGGTACATATTGATTGCATTAACTGGATGGCTGCTATGTCCCCACATTGGCAAGCAACAAACAATATTCATCCATATTTAAGCAGCTCTAAAACAACTGTTTGTTGTTTATAAGCAAATAGGCCACGTCCTTCCATCTAGCGACATCCTATAGTCCAAAATAACAATGTCTGGCAACAGCTTTCATAGTCTTGCAAGCCTAACTGAGCTCTACAGCTCAATGTGTTTCATATTAATGTTACATTTGGAAAGCCAAGCCAAGCAAAGAAGGATGACCAACAATGATTGTTACTTTTCATTCTTGATCCTTTTTTACCAGCTGCCTTGATTAGATGCCACTTCCCCACATTTGCATATTTCACAATGGCTGTGCCTTCCATTCTACTAAAACTCAATCTACCCATTTTTCAAGAAAAGTTAATCAAGATGAAAACTTGGAAACTATTTCATTCAACATTATCCCATACTAGTAATTAGCAAAATAACCAAATTTAATTACAAGAAGAGAAACCAACCATAGAAAAGGAAAATAATAGCAGTACCTGCACACCTCAGGCAATTCAAGAGGATCAAGGGGCTCAGGACCCGTAACACAAAACATAGTATCCCTCCAATTAGCAGACCTAGACTTGTACAAATCAAAATTACTAGTGTATTTCACCTTCCTATGAGCCTCGCGAGTGTAATACACGCGCTTCTCCTCATGCGGCAGCTCGTGAAAGGCGCGCGCCTTGCTCAACATTTCCTCCAACGCCCAAATGGGAACTCCATGGTTAACTACCTGGAAAAACCCCATAGACCTGGCAGCCATCTTCACCTTCTCAACCACCTCCTCCCGCCGGCCGGCAAGGTCCACCACCGAAATTTCCAACTGGGTTTCCGATACTGAGTAGTCTCCGGCTACCTCATCGGCCGGCCGGACAAAGATGGCTGGAATTCTTGAAATTCCGGCTTCCACAAGGCCTTTCACCCCTGCTTGTGACTGATCAAAGGCTTTGAGTTGTTGTAGCCTATCAAAATTCGAGCTTTGTTCAACTTCCATAGTTAGAGAGTATTACCACCACAGGTTTAGCAGCGTTATAATCTGAATAATTTTTTTTTATGGCAGTTATAATCTGAAGTTGGATGATATATCTAGTAACCCTTTAATCTGAAAAACATCAGCTTCTTCTTTTGTGGCTATTTTGTTGATTTGATTGAAAGTTTCTTGATTTTTTTTGGGCTATCCCAAGAATTTGACCATATCTGTTAACTGCCACTAATAATTTGGCTGTACCTGAATTCGTGTACAAGGACAATGCTACATCCTTTCAAAAAAAAGGACACTGATACATTAGTGACGGTAACAAATTGGTAAATTTTTTTCTTTTTCTTTTTTTTGAAAGATTGGTAAATTTTTTTCTTTCAAAATAGCAAATTTACATGAGAATTTATTACTTTATTGAAAAAATGTTACCATTTATTTGGTATTGCTTACAGCATTTTCCTATCTATTCTCTCTTTAAAAGTATGGTGAGTCTTAGTTGTTTTGGAGTCTTTGCACTTTGTAGTGTTAGTTTTCTAATATGCCTAAAATACCCTTATGTGCTATTATGTTATATTAATTGTGTTCTAATTGTATTACAGCTACAAAACTCTTCATATTCCCTTGTGAAGTTCATTGAATTTAAATTTTGCTATTAACTAAAATAAAACAATTCTGCATAAAAAATACCTGTATCTGCACTTCAATTCAATCCTCAAGAGATTGATAATACCAAGAAACTTTGATTTTTGTTCATGATTTAGTTTTGACTTATTAAAAGTAAAGGACGATGATTAATACAAATTAACTGCAAATTCAAAGAAAACGAGCAATGTGCTAAATTGCACTAAATTATGTTAACACATGATAACATAATTTCAAATTATTATAGGATTCTTTTTTAACAAATAGGTTGTTACAAAAAATAATATATTAAAATTTGGGTTATGAATAAGCACTCCACTAGCAAGTTCCTTTTCGTTTGGTGATTGATAAAATAATTCAAAAAATTGTATATATAGTTCAAAGTTCAAAAAACAAATTGCATACTATCTAAATGGCTCATAAGCATTGACTTTTACAATCTATGAAGGATGAAAAGGATTTTAGGTACATGTTTCTAAGGTAAAATTTAAAATATAAAGAGGGCTCATAACAAAAAAAATGTACAAGATGTAAGATTTTCCTTAATGAAAATGGAAAATAATTGGAAGAATACTATTAATGTTGCGTTGTAATTTTACTTGTGAAAGAACCCCTTTAATTTCATTTTTTGAAAAAAACTTCATCAATAAAACAAGGATTTAAAATTTTAAAAATACATAAAAAATCATTTCGAAAGTTGATTTCATAAATGAAATAAAATAAGATAATATATGATATACTTTGTATTAAAAAATGAAGTTTGCATATCCATAATATAAAACAAATTTACTTGAGTGTGATGGATCTTTTTTTCACATAAAGAAATGATATTTTGCATCATTTGGAAAGCAATTAAGTCAATTTTGTGAAATTCTTTTTTTAAAACTTTTCCAACCATGTTAAAAATCTAATCTCGCAAATGATTATAATTCAAAATTTACTGATTTGATCATACTAATTGAATAAAGAACTTGAATTCTAAAAAGAATAAATATGTATATTATTTACAACTATATAGTTAAATAAACAACTGTTCTTGGAATTCAATGCTGTCTTTCACCAAATTAATAATTACCATGACAATGTATGGGATTTTAAGTATACCTTTGAGTTGACATATTCATAATAAATTATAAAATAAATAGGTTTTAAGTTTAATCATCAATATTTTAGAGAAAGAACTTCAAAATCTTTTAAACAACATTATTTTGTAAATAAAAACCTTATAACTAAATTTTTTTAATATAATGATAGTTGAGCATACAATAGGTTTATAAAATACCTTAGTGTTAGTTTTAGTATCATAATGCTATTATCTGCAAAGTTTTAAAGAAAAAATTCAAATGTTTTGAGGTTAGGACTTGAAATTCAAACCATGTATTTCAACAACAATTGTTTTAAGAAAATAATAATATATAATCAATTTAACATGGTATTCAGAAAATTATATAGAAATTTTAGTGTTTAAGAAGTATTATATTTTAAAATAACTTTGCACTTAAATTATTACAATTTAAAACTTGCACCTACCAAGTGCAACCTATGTTCGTTTAGATAACCATAAACATTTAAATATAAATAATGTTTTGAAAAAAGAAGAGTTATTCTTTTTTGACTATATACAAAATCAATTAAATAAAAATGTGACTTCATGCAATATAAGAGAAAGAGTTGTTAATTAGATATTATCTCCTACTTAAGTTCTTTTTGTCTTTTATTTTTTGGACTATTTATGAAATAAAATTTAAATAGAAAAAAGAATGTGACACTATCGCACGCTTAAAATGATCAAGAGTTATGAATCTTATTAAGTAAACTCTCCTAAAGTGTATCTTTTGTATTGTTTTTGAAATTTGTCCTTTTTTATTATTAATACAAAATAAATTTAGTAGAACAAAAATGTGACTCCATTTAACATAAAAGGAAGAATTTTGAGTTCAATCAAACATACTATTACCTAAATAAGTTCTTTGTAACTTTTGTTATTCAACTATTCATGTAGTATAATTAAATAGGAAACAATCCAATCTAGAGTAATGGAAAGAACTATAAAAATAACTAAAAAAATGTCTCATAAAATGTATTCTTTGTAAAGTTGAGAAGTAACTTATTATGTGTACTCAAACACATTCAAATAACATCATCACACATATTTTGAATTGTTTCAGGAAGTGAAATGTCTACTATTTTAAAAGAAGGCATAATCCATTTTTTCTGGTGGTCCAAAAAATGAGAATTCTTTAAATTTAGGAATATTATGAAATTTTCTTAATGCATCAAGAGATACATATGTCCGGTAGTAAAAAAAGTCTTTTAAAACCACTTAAAAAATGAAATATTCACATGATCATTGTATATAATTTAATGAATTGTTCTTGAATTTTTTGCGAAATACTTTCTAATTTATCTTCAAATGATACAATTTTGAATTGATGATTAAGCATTTTATTCTTTCATTAACTGTAAATTTTTCAACATGTTTTTGAACATATTCTTCAAAATAAAAATGAAATTCCCCTGCACTAATGATTCATCTCATGTATTGTTGGATTATTGGAAGTGTTTTATAGTAATATTGCACTGTCAAAATGTCAAAACACATATCAAGGTTTTTGAAGAGCGTGTAGAATTGAAATTTAATATTCTTCAATTCATTCACTTTGTTTAAAATACATTTTTATATAAAATAATTAAATTTCTCATAATCACAAAATAAAAAAAAACAAAAGGCATCATATTCACGTGCAATGCACGTGCTTTATTACTAGTAGATAGAGAAATATGAAATGAGAAAAAAAATGGGATTTCCTTGATTCTTTGTAATCTCATGTCATATGACTAGTACTAGTATATAGTTATAAAGAAATGGGCTTTCTTGATTCTCCGTAATCTCTAGTCAATTTTTTTTTTTTTTTTTTGGGAGACTTGGAGATTTTAGGACTTAAATTGGAGCATGTGGTTCCTTAAAGATGGAATCTTTTGTTGGAAATTTGATCTTGTTTTGAATTTTTGCTGTTCATGTCTCCATTCAGGGGAAGTATTTTGGAGATGCGTAAATTACATCATGATGAATATGGTAGAATTTTAGCTTAGGAAGAAGAAATAGGAAGCAATAAGAAGGTCAGTTGTAGCTATCTTGCAACTTTCTTGCAATGAGTTACCTATATCTTCTTTTTTGGTAGAATTGCAACTTCCAAATATAAATTCAAACCACTCTAGTGGATGTTGTTACCTATTGTTAATGTTTGGTAACATTGCAACTTCCGAAATATAAATTTAAACCATTCTCGGGGGGAAAAAAAAAACACTCTCGGGGATGTTGTTATCTATGGTTCTTTGGCTTTTGTCTTATCTGCAAGAGTGTTTGATGTATTTCACTGGAGACGAGGAGTTTGTTTCGTTTATAGTGGGAATACTTTAAAAGTGAGGCCTTAATAAGGTAGCAGGAACCTCCTAGACATGTATAGGAAACACTATGTAATCAGCAATTTTATGTGCTGACAGAGAGAGAATACGATAGATCAATACTTTGACATGCATATAATAAGACATGAATGTACTGGAACATCTGACAGTAGCAAAAGGTTTAAGGAAACATTTAACATAGCAGAGATTATGATTCCATATTATTCAACTTAAAATGTGATAAAAGTGGGGCTTTGTGCAGGCCTTCAGAGTAACGCTGTGTAACCATCTCTTTGACTGTGGTCTCTCCATAGCGCGGTGGGTTTTCTTCTGATAACAACTCCTTAATTGGTCCATACAGCCTTGATGTACTCTCTTCTTGATCCAAATGTGTCCGGAAGAAACTTGCTACTGAAATTCTTGGTCCTTCATGTTTTGCCAGTACCCTGTGGTTTACGCTTTTGAACTTATCGTTGGTGATCAGCTGCATGAATCAGGTATGAGTTAAATAGACATAATCACTAAATGAAATATAGTAAATGACCCAAATAAATGAGGAAAACAAAGAGGACAGAGGGTTCAGTTCTGTTGCAGGGGTACAGGCCGGGGAGGAAGTTTAGTTGGTCAAAAAATCAGGTCTTCTCCCATGGCACAGTGAGTTTTATCTCTGGAAATACTTGCCTGCAGAAGATCTGCAATGTTCACAATTAGAGCTCCAGGCAAGAAAGGGACTTCTATCCACTGATTTTCGTGGAGGACTTGGAGGCCACCTATTTGGTCTTGTAAAACTACTGTCAGGAAGCCACTATCTGTGTGGCCACTTAAGCCAAGAGTCCTTTCAGGTTCAGGGCATGAAGGGTAGTAGTGACCGAGAATGTAAAGCCCCTTGGCACAATCCATGTCTGTCAAGTGATTTGGTTTCAGTCCAAGCGCCTCAGATAGCAATTCAAAAATTGTACGCCCTAGCTTCATCATGAAGTCAGAATATTCAATCATTATGTCTCTGCAAACCAAAGAAGAATATTCAATCATTATGTCTCTGCAAACCAAAGAAGTATTAAATAGAGGATTGACAGAAAAAGGAAGCTTTGCAGATTTATGTATAAAGTGTGGAATATATGCAATCTGAATTCAAAACAATTGAAAAGCTGTTGCTCATTTAAGTTTGATTTTGACTGTATTATCTTATGAAAAGATTAATATCTTGAGCTGGTGTCGACTTGATTACTTTCAGCAAAAACGCCAAAAAGTAGAATTGATACTAGCATCTATATCATTTTACACCTGCACGCTATGGGTAATTCTTCAGGCTCAAGTGGATCAGAAGCCACAATGACATAAATTGTATCCCTCCAGCTAGCTGCTGGTGCTTGGAGTAGATCAAAATTGCAATTATATGACACTTTCCTCGTCAAATCGCGAGTATAGTACTGTTTTTTAACCTCAGTATCTTGTTCATGAAACTGACGGACACCCTATATCATTTTATCCAAGACACTTGCTGGAATATCGTGATTGACAATCTGAAAAACCTCCATTCTTCAGAAGCACTTCTTACTTTAGCGATTACTTCCCCCCGCTGGGCTGCATCCTTAGCCAGGTCCTGAAGATCTATCACTGGTACACTCTTCTGTGATATGCCTGAAGTTGGTTCTGTTCTAAGTTCTTGCTGTTGCTCCTCATGGACAAATATTCTTGGAAGCTTTGTAATTCCAGCATCTAATAGCCCCTTCACACCTGTTTTAGTCTCATCAAATTCTTGAATCTCACTTTTTCTATCAAATTCAGGTGTTATTTCTCTCTGAATTTCAAAGTCGCCTGAAACCACCATTTTCTTATCTACAAGAAGAAAAGCTCAAGTGAAAATGCAAAAATCTGCTGCGTAGGAAGCCAACACTTATCTTGCAATAATGCAGAAAGGACAATTTGTTAGTGCCTATCCGCATCAGTGTTTGTCGCCAATCAACCTTTTTGTTCGTTCTTCATTCTCAATAATTTTCCAAGCTATCTGAGTTGTCGAGACAAAATTATGACCTGCAAACGACAAAGAAAAGAGTTGGGATTTTAGGTGCAACCTGTACATTTTAGAAAGTCCAATTTACAGCCTAAGAAGTGGAGTGGAGTTGCTAATCAATAACACCTCTTTACCAGTTCTGGATTTGTGTGCTAAAGCAAAATTATGAAGAAAACTAACGAAACATCACCGTTTATATAACATGTCATTAACTATACAATTCAATGGTGGGTATCATTGCCTAATTCGATTCCTATATATCTCAATACGTTTGCAACACAAAGTCAGGCCACCAATTAACAAAAAATTTAAATCAGGCCCCAAATTGGTATAACTTGAGAAAAATCAGTTTTGTGACTCAAATTTTTTGCAAAAATTTAGGCTGCAAATTGATATAATTCACATTAGCTTTTCAAGGGTGGCACAAAAAAGTTGCAGTATTTACACTAACTTTGTGTGTATAATCAATAAATTTAAAGTTGTAGTGATTAAAATTTTATCATGTGGTACC
>JAMWEH010001282.1:0-34525 GCA_024721245.1 Mitragyna speciosa | reverse complement strand
TTTTTATTTTCAGGCGAATGTCTTCTTCTTCTTTTTTTTTTTTTGTTTCGTTATCTCCATGTTCAAAGGTACTTGGAACTCTTCCAGATTGTTCATTGCTTATATGGTGCTAAAATGTAAATGCTTTTCACACCTTGAAATCGATTTAGTTTGCTGTCTTTCCAGTTAGTGTTTTATTGTCAGGGTACATACGAGGAAAGACGGCCAATACTCCCATGTCGCACTCGCGAATTATTTCCAAGCCATTCGAGTCCAAAAACTTTTTTGTTTAAAAAAAAACATCAATAATGAATTTTGCGATTAAAAATATTGTGACACCCAAAGATGCACACGTGAATTAGCCCAAAAATTTCTGGAGTTAAATTACTACTCCTGATACTATTAACTATTCAACTTCTCCCAAATTTATCTAATCAAATACTTTTATTCTCCTTGCCGCGCCATGATAAGTCTTTGTTAGGCTTATTCTTGCAGAAGATATTCTGTGTGTTTATTGGAAACAGTTCAGGATAACAACATGGAGAGAACCAAGATGATACGGACAATGTACCTGCACACAAATAAGAAAGAAGTGGTGTAATACCAAGGACCTTCAGGGGTATTCTTGTAATTTTGGGATAATTTGGGTGAGAATGTAAATTGAAAACTCTAGAGGGACTTAAGAGCAATTTTGACAAATTGGTTTTGCCCAAAAGAACTAGGGCAATTTGTCTTCTTCATTTTCTCTTCTTCATTTCTTCTACTGGCTCTCTCTATCTCTCTATCTCTCTCTCCCTAAAATCTCTCTTCTCTTGCTTGAAGAAGGTAGTGAAGACTTTAATTTCCAAGGGCAAATAAGAAGAGGAGACCTTGATCCTTTTACCCAAGGTAAATTTCCAAACCTAACTTTACATTTCATGGGTTTTGGTTATAGTAGGAGTAGTGTGATTAGTGGTTGATTTGGGAAGTTTTATGGTCCTTATGCTTATTAAAATTGTATTTATGTTGGCGTAGGTGAATATGTGTGAGTTGATGGTTGATTTATGAGGAATGTGAGTGAAGAACTTTGAGAGATTATGTGTGATTTGTGGTTGGATTTTGTGATTTATGAAGTGTATTATGTTTATGTGATGTTTTCTTGGCATATGAGACCATTTTGGAGCTAATTTGGTGATTTGATGATGTTGGTTGAAATTGGAGAGAGTTGGGTGTGGGAAAATCGTGTTGCAGGTGCAATCTGGGTGCCAACAGTGACCCCAGCTGCGCCCGTGGTTGGAATCGCAGCTGGAGTAACTGAGCGTTTGTCCACGTCAGCGGCATAGGCCGCGCCGTGGCCAAGCTCTCGGGTGTGAGCCGCGGGTCAGGCCAGGCGAGCCGCGCCCACGGCTCGGGCACTGACTATCCGTAGCTCAACATTTTGGGAGCCGCGGGTGTCTCCTAGTGACCCGCAGGCGCGGATCATCCTAGTCCACTCGGGGATCACTTTCTCGTGTTGGCTTTTGTCTCGTTTTGCGCACAGAGTCTTGAGTTAAGCGCTAACTATTGTTTCTTGTTAGTACTAATGTATAATTAGATGTTTATTTGTATGTTTTACGCGGCCTACGTTTTGTGAAGTCTTGAGTTAGCTCGGACCGAGATAAGTAGGACTTATATCCCTTGGATTTTTGAAAAATGCTATTGTCAAAGTACGATTGTTTTGAAACCATATTTGCTATATTAAATGGCTTGATTGTGATTATATTTTCATTTTACTATAACTTGATATATATGTGTTCCTAACGAATTATCGAATAACAAATTGTTAAATGAATTATTTAAATACTGAAACGAATGTATGTATGATGTTGTATGTTTGACCGAACTGACCGGGTGATAGTCAGTCTGACCGAGCTGACCGGGTTAAAGTCAGTCTGACCGAGCTGACCAGGTAAAAGTTAGTATAACCGGGCAACCGAAATACAGTGAATGACTGGATATCCAGGCCATTGTTTGAATGAAGTGATCATTTGTTTGAATGCAATTGACGTTTTGTTTGAGTGCATTGTTCGATTTTAATATTTGATATTGGATTTGTGATTAATTGTGCATTGTCTAGTTCCTTCGTACTTATATGAGTTATTAACTATGTGATTTTAACGTAGCTATATGTATGACACCTTCAAGCCACAAGGTGATGCTTTTGCCACTTACTGAGTGATTTTGTCACTCACCCCTTCATTGTTGATATGCAATGCTTGATGATTATGTGGCAGGAGAATGTGCTGATGCTTGGTCGAAACAAGGTGATTAGATGTTAGTAAGCTAGTAGTGGTTTGTATTCATGTATTTAGACCATGTTTGTACTATGCTTGTTAGATTAAGACTCTAGGGAAGGTGATAGACATATGGAATTGTGTACTTAGAGATCTGAATACTATAGTATTGGATGGCAATGTATTTGTACCTAATGTTATTACTTGACTTGAGATATTGTTAATGGCTTTGTATGTGTAATGGTTGAGATATGCATGTTAGATGTTTTGACCTTTTGAGCCTTGTAACTCCATTTAACCTGGTCACGGCGGTATTATGTACCGGGCATGGGGCGTGACAAGTGGGGTTATATGTTGTGCATCCGATACTTAAGTTAGTGATGGCCTAGACTAAGTATAGTAGTTCAACAAGATATGTCAATGTACGTGTGATCTTTCTAAATGATGAGTTTTTGAGAGGTTTTTATATTTAAGAAGAAAGAAAAGAAAAAGACAGTAAATAGTGATTTAACTTGGTACCTAACTAGTCTCCTATTCTGATAGAGTCTTCTTAGGTATAATGTAATATTGCAGGTGTGGTCTGCATGTCAGTAGTTTATGTAAGATATAGCTACACTATAAAATAGTTTTGCGATCTATTATTTCCGAAGTGCTAAAGGTGAAATGCCGAGATGAATATCCAAAGTCCAGGTAAAATATCAAAATGACTTGGAGGGCGAAGTCAGGCCACCTTGGCCTGAAGTGAAGGTGACAAGGTGATAACATCAACCCCTTGGTGACTTAATAGTGATGTATGTACGGTTATGGTTAACCGTATGCCCCACACATAACATCGTACAAAACATCACAATAATCAAACTGTGATGATAGACTTCCCAACGAGTAGTTGCACACTGGTATTAAAGGTTTAAACATTCCGGTCATTAACCACACATACAATTCCACTTTCAAAAGTCAAGCCCATTTTCGTAAGGGTTAATTTCACCTGTCTCCCTTGAGGTTTGGCATAATTACAAGAAACTCCCTTCTAATTTAAAAAATTACACTTATCTCCCTTTGCCACATAAAAATGCTATAATACCCTTCTCACAAAGAATATGTTTTGATAAAAAATTAAAAAGAAATCACCCATCTCACCAACCGCCATCAATTTTCTCTCCCTTTTTCATACTTCCCCTCGTCATCCCTCTTTTCTCTTTCCCACTCCGGTGATCCCATTCCTAGCCTTCAATCATGAGTCACTCACTGTCTAGCATTTTTATTCTGAAAGCATTTTCCCCGCTTTTTGTGTGTGTTTTGCTAAGTAAAATGTTAGAATACGGGAGTTATGCATAATTTTTTAAACTAGAGGGGAGCTTTCCACAATCATGATAAACTAACTAATAAGGATAATATGGACACTACACTTTTTTTGTTTTTTTGTTTTTTTGTTTTTTTTTGTTTCAACTTCCATCTTATCTAAAAGAAAAAGAAACACTTTTAAGTTATGTACTGTAATTTTGTTTGACACGAATATATAGTTGAACCAGAGAGATAAATGTCTATGTCTAATATCTACTTCATGAAAGGAGGCTGCTAATGGACACAAAGAAGTTCCAAAAAAGAAGACAAAAATGAATAAAATTAACGAGTTTTGAGAAGTTTATGCTGTAAGGAAATTTTTAATGAACTAAAACAAAAGAATGGTATGAAGTTCCCATTTTCCATTGACCACAAAATTCTCAGATTCCAAAGCTTGATCATATGCTGCAGTTTTCTTTTACTGCAGAATTAGCAATATTTAACCCTATAAATTTGCCCAGATACATGGAAGATTAAGATACAAAGCATCATTTGAAACTTGGGAAAGTGAAATACAGAACTAAGGAGGGATAATCATTTGCCTACTGATACAATGCCAGAGTCATTTGCAATGAATGGTGGTGATGGCACATATAGCTACACCAAAAACTCCCATTACCAGGTATTACTGCTAGATATGCATCCTCTTTTCACAATTTATACAGCAGCCTCTGAATTAGCGAATGATTGTATATGTTTACTACATTGAGAAGACAATTTAAACAAACTTGCATCATCATGTTACTTTACATTTAACTACATTAAAATGATACTAGAAGTTCTTAAATTCCTTTATTTGTTTTTTATCATTTTTTCCTTTTTATTTTTTGTTTTTGATGATGTATTGAAAATATTCTCATTTAGTGCAGTACTATAGATGGAAGGAAGAGGTCTTTGTTTTACACTTTATCTGATAGTACTTAGTTTGCTTTGGCAATTTTTTCTTCAACAAAGTAAATCCATCTTAAACAGCACTGGACGATATGGAAACACAAGATGGAGAAAAAGATAAACTACCAATGAAGTCGTTATTTTCAGATAGTAAATATTTCTCAGAACATGGAGTGTGAATCAAACCCATGTTTGAATTGAAATTGTGATACTGATGCAAGTTCATCCATTCTGAATCAGATAGATTCATATCTGAAAGAGGTTGACTGTAAGCTCTTTCTGAGATATTAAAAGTTGGAGAACACTAGGACCTTAGACTCTTGTCATAGAACTTTTTTACGTTCTGCTACATTTATCATGTTCTGGAAATGGAAATTCCAATTTAATATTATTGTTAGCCCAGCCTGCTTCATTATCATTTCCAGAAAATTTACAGAACTCTGTAATACTGTTCCAATGCTGCTTCAAAATTGTACATCGCAGAATTTGAGACAATATGTCATTGACATAATGTATATCAGCAAATTATTCGACATATGTGCAAATTTGCAGAGGGAAGCCTCGAATGTTGCCAGGGAAATGATCAAAGAGGCTATTATTGAGAGTCTTGACATAGAAAGCCTGACTTCTACCTCTAACATATTCTGTATCGTAGACTTAGGATGCTCAGTTGGACCAAATACTTTCTTTGCTGTGCAAAATATAGTTGAAGCCATACAAAACAAGCACTATGCTAATGAACCTGGTTTGCATAAGCTTGAATTCCAGGTGTACTTCAATGATCATATCTCCAATGATTTCAACATCTCTTTTCACCTCTCTCACTCCTGAAAGGCAATACTTTGCAGCTGGAGTGCCAGGTTCTTTCTATGATCAGCTGTTTCCAACATCTTCCATCCATTTTGCTCATTCTTCTTATTCACTCCAATGGCTCTCTAAGGTGCCAGAAAAGTTACTAGACCAAAATTCTCCTTCTTGGAACAAGGGTAGAATTCACTATACAGGTGCCTCAGATGAAGTAGTCAATGCTTATGCAGCTCAATTTGAAAAGGACATGGGAACTTTCTTGAATGCACGAGCTAAAGAGATCGTGCATGGAGGCATGATTGTACTAATCATACCAGGTATCCCCGATGAGGTGCATCCTTCTGAGCTACCTGCTGGCATTTTGTTCAACTTTCTTGGATCCAGTCTTGTGGATATGGTAAATGAGGTAAGACAAAGTATTCATCCTAGAGTTAAAGATCTGCAGCTTCCAAGTTCTCTTATTTAAGAGATCGGTGCAGGATATAAGCTGAAGGCTAAACATCATTAGGTGCTTGATAGTGACCAAGGACCAACTTAGTAAAAAGAGAGAACCACAAGAACAAAATTGATGATAAATAATTCACGAAAATTTTTGGACTTCTGTAAGAAATTCTTTTTTAGATAGTCATATAATCATAATTTTAATTGTTTCAACAATGTTAACACTATTCTTATGTAAAACATTTTATATTTACTGAGATAGCATGATATAAAGTGACCTCATTTAGCTTCAATATCTGCACATTTAAACTTACTGATTCACTTTGTACGTTATTGCTATAAAATGCTGAAAGCTTCCGTTCATTATGCGCCTTATAAGTATTGAATTTTTATTGAATTAATTTACCTGCTTGATAAAGAAATATATTGATTCATAGCTTGGATTTTCTTGCTTTCCAGGGAAACTCGGTTGAAGCTTTAATTGATTCCTTCAACTTGCCAATTTATTCGGCTTCTCCAAAGGAACTTGCTTCGCTGGTGAAGAGAAACGGTTGTTTCACCATCAAGAACATGGAGATGACAGATCCAAGGTCCAAGATTGATGATCCACTTAATGTACAGAGCTTGATAATGCACCTAAGGGCTGCAATGGAAGGACTTTTTGCAAAACATTTTGGAAGTGAGAATGTGGATGAAATGTTCAGAAGGACCTTACAGAAAGGTGCAGACATTTCATGCTGCTTGGATTCAGGCTACAAAGAAGGGACACAATTGTTTGTTGTTCTTAAGCGTAAATGACTTGAATGATCTGCATTGATGATAGTTTTATCATCATAATTTTTAAATTTCACATATAAACATAGAATCAAGTTGTCGAGTTCCTGTTCTTATCGTATTTGCAACCTCATAAAGTGAACTTCCCTCTTGCATTTGATTACCAATTATATGAAATGCAACACAAACATAATTTAGTTTCTCTCAAATTCATAATACATGAACATTTGCTAGAAAAATGCCCATTTAAGACAGCTCTGAACAATGTAATCCTGGGAAACAAGAAATTATTTTTTCATTTTTATTACTAATTCCATCCCCAAAACTTTTAATAATGCCAATGCCACAATCTTCAATCACTTTTTCCCTTCCAACATATTCTCCTCAAGGTTTTCTTAAATGCATAGAACAGAAACTTCCATGAAACAACAGTTTCTCAACATGCTAGCAAGTGGCAAGCTAGCCCACTGAATAAACCAAGAAAAATTAGGTAGCAAGTTCTCTGAAGCTGTGGCAGAATACGAATATAATAAAGCACTTGTGCATCTAAACTGAATACCCATGTGTCATGGTTTTAGTAATTGCATCTACAACCTTTATTTAGCCCCAGCAAAACAACATGCATGAATAATGTCACGACCCGAATCTAAAGGTCATGACCGGCACGTAGCTCGAAGTAGAATAAACCGTCCCAAACCACGTAAGCCTTAACTTTCCTTTAAATTCTACCGAAATTTCAGCAGCATCTCCTCTATATCTGGACCTTTCTCAAAAATTTAAAAATACCTGCACAAAATTTCAGCTAACCCAAGGATTTCCAACACATTCACAATACACCATATCATCTCATTCACAATTTACACCATATTTTCCCACAGATTTATAACCTACTAACACAAGTCATCAATCATCCATTTCAACCATAAAATAAATGCTCATAAGAACTTCATCTATTTCTATAGAAATATCCCAAGATTCATAATTTACAACCAACGGAGCAACTATGCCAAAAATAATATTTACAATACCAAATATTGCATCACATGGCCATAAGTGCAGAATAATACTTATATTATCCTGTACCCGAAACGACAAAAATAACCGGGTAATATCTCTGATTTCAAATGGCTCTGAGATTCTCCTCTTGGTTATAACTCCTGCACTTTCCACAAAATACTAAAAAATATTGAGGGGTGAGTTTTCACACTTAGTAAGCATAATACATATTATAACCATTTTAAACAATTTTACTTAAAATCACCACTTTTGGTATAAAATCTCTATAGTCATCACATATGACATAAAACAATTAATAAAATCACATTTTTGGTTTCATAAACAACTTTGATTATTTTTCGAAGTCACCACTATGCAGAACCTACTATCCCCCGAAGGGTACTCTGTCCCCGAAGGGCTATCCCCCGAAGGGTACCTGTCTCTGTTCCCCGAAGGGCTATCCCCCGAAGAGTATACTATCTCGCGAAGGGAGGGAATCACTGCGGACATTCCCTAGTCGGCATATGTTAGGTGCACCCAGACTAACAATAACCCTGTTAGTTTTAGTTAATTTTGCATAGAGTTACTATCAAATCATTTTCACAACTAAATTCTTTCAACTTTATTTGACAAAAATCATTGTCACAAACAATCATTCACTTTCTCATTCTTTAATGTTAAAACTTTAACAATATATAAACATATACTTTAAAAAAAACGTCAAATGTATTATCTTATACACCCAACGTAAATCATTCACCTTTAAATGCTTTGCAAGCTCATTTAAACTTTCATATTCCAAATAAACCACTTTGTATACAAAATAAACCACTTTGTATGCATTTTCTCAACGTGCATCCTTTTAGCAACATATATGCATGTCAATTTCAATTTATACATATTGCATACTTTAAAATACTCACAAAATGCTTTGCAAGCAATATATAATACTAGTGATTCATAATATGTATTACACTTACCTCTAATAGGCTATGCACCAAAAATCTCGACTCGATCACCCCCTTAGGCGGCTTCCTCCGCCAACTGTTCTCTTGAATCTATTATATAATATAACGATCAAAATTAACAACTAAAAATACATTAGAAAAATAATACTCTAACTTTAATCTAGCCCCAAGGCTTAACTCAATCACTTACCCATCTTACATGGCCTAAACTATAATCAAATCTCAACTTTAATTTCCCAAATCAACTCTTTCATCTTCTAATTGGTAATTAACACCATAACAAAACCTATTAACTCTAAATAATACCAAGAAATCATTTTTTCCCAAATTTCCTAAAATTTCCTAAACTCTAAAATTCCATCAACTCAATTTCTATTCCATGCATGCTATCACTTCCACCAAAAATATCATATACTTCATCATAACTTATTTAATAAACAAGATTCAAGCATAAAAATTACCTTATATAATCTCTATACAATTTCTCCCTTTTCCCTTTTCTTTTCCTTTCCTATTTCTCTCTCTCTCTGTCTCTCTCTCTCCTCTTGCTGGCCGGACCTTCCTTCTTTTTCCTCCTTTTTCTTCTTCTTCTTCTCTCTTTCTTTTCTTTCTTCTCTCTTTTCTTTTCTTTCTTTCTCGCTGCTTCTTTCTTTCACTTTGCAGAAGTTTCTGCTAGCTTTTCTTTTGGAAAAAATCCCACCGACTTTTTTTTTTTTGGGCCAAATTACCTTTCTGCCCCTCACTTATGCTGGGTATTACATTCTCTCCCCCTAATAAAAAAAATTCGTCCTCGAATTTTGAACTAACTACATACCTGAATGTGGGAATAAATTTAGATACTTGTCTCGCATCTCATCCTCTAACTCCCACGTGCTCTCCCTAACGGAACGATTCCTCCATTGAACCTTTGCCAAAGCAATCTCTTATGCCTAAGCTTCTTAATTTGACGATCCACAATTGAAATTGGTTGCTCTATATAGCTCAAATCCTTACTCAACTCAACTGTTTGCAATTCAATGACATGCAAAGGATCTACCACATACTTTCTCAACATAGACACATAAAATACTAGGTAAACTTCAAAAAGAATCTGGTGGAAGGGCCAACCTATACTGTACTGCTCTTATCTTCTCAAGTGGTACCTCAAATGGTCCAATATAACTAAGAGACAATTTACCTTTCTTTTTCAAATCTTATAATTCTTCTCATGGGTGATACCTTAAGGAATACGTGATTACTAACACTAAATCCAAGATGTTTCCTCCTCAAATCTGTATAACTATTCTATCTACTGTGAGCTGCCTTAAGACACTCTCTGATCACTGCTATTTTCTCCGTAAAACTCCAAATAATTCTTTCTACAATAGAGTCAAAGCTGCAGTGATATTGACTCTTCCAGTCAATAGGGATATTTAGTCAATTGTACAAATCTCAATACTTAATAACTTCCTATCTCCTACTTCTTCCCAACAAATAGGAAACCAACATTTCTCATCATACAATGCCTCATATATATCCATTTCAAAACTCGATTGGTAACTGTTATTGTAAGCAAACTCAATTAATGGTAAATGTTGCTCCCAATCACCTCCGAAATCCATAACACATGCTCTCAACATATATATAATATACTTAACTTGAACGATAAGAATCACTAGCATAAACTAAGATATAATAAATACTCTATGACAAATTAAAGCCTATAGCTCCATGGTTCAAAACAATAAACTAATTCTATAACTTATTAATTCAATCTTATAAAAATAATTACAATCCCATAACCGTTGCTCTGATACCAACTTTGTCACGACCTGAATCTAAAGGTCATGACCGGCACGTAGCTCGAGGTGGAATAAACCACCCCAAATCACGTAAGCCTTAACTTTCCTCTAAATTCTACCGAAATTTCAGCAGCATCTCCTATGTATCTGGACCTTTCCCAAAAATTTAAAAATACCTGCACAAAATTTTCGCCAACCCAAGGATTTCCAATACATTCACAATACATCATATCATCTCATTCACAATTTACACCATATTTTCTCACAGATTTATAACCTACTAACACAAGTCATCAATCATCCATTTCAACCATAAAATAAATGCTCATAAGAACTTCATCTATTTCTATAGAAATATCCCAAGATTCATAATTTACAACCAACGGAGCAACTATACCAAAAATAATATTTACAATACCAAATATTGCATCACATGGCCATAAGTGCAGAATAATACTTATATTATCCTGTACCCGGAACGACAAAAATAACCGGGTAATACCTCTGATTTCAAATGGCTCTGAGATTCTCCTCTTGGTTCTAACTCCTGCACTTTCTACAAAATACTGAAAAATATTGAGGGGGTGAGTTTTCACACTCAGTAAGCATAATACATATTATAACCATTTTAAACAATTTTACTTAAAATCACCACTTTTGGTATAAAATCTCTATAGTCATCACATATGACATAAAACAATTAATAAAATCACATTTTTGGTTTCATAAACAACTTTGATTATTTTTCGAAGTCACCACTATGCAGAACCTACTATCCCCAGAAGGGTACTCTGTCCCCGAAGGGCTATCCCCCGAAGGTTATCTGTTTCTGTTCCCCGAAGGGCTATCCCCCAAAGGGTATACTATCTCGCGAAGGGAGGGAATCACTGCGGATATTCCCTAGCCAGCATATGCTAGGTGCACCCAGACTAACAATAACCCTGTTAGTTTTAGTTAATTCTGCATAGAGTTACTATCAAATCATTTTCACAACTAAATTCTTTCAATTTATTTGACAAAAATCATTGCCACAAACAATCATTCACTTTCTCATTCTTTGATGTTAAAACTTTAACAATATATAAACATATACTTTAAAAAAAATGTCAAATGTATTATCTTATACACCCAACGTAAATCATTCACCTTTAAATGCTTTGCAAGCTCATTTAAACTTTCATATTCCAAGTAAACCACTTTGTATACAAATAAACCACTTTGTATGCATTTTCTCAACGTGCATCCTTTTAGCAACATATATGCATGTCAATTTCAATTTATACATATTGCATACTTTAAAATACTCACAAAATGCTTTGCAAGCAATATATAATACTAGTGATTCATAATATGTATTACACTTACCTCTAATAGGCTATGCACCAAAAATCTCGACTCGATCACCCTCTTAGGCGGCTTCCTCCGCCAATTGTTCTCTTGAATCTATTATATAACATAACGATCAAAATTAACAACTAAAAATACATTAGAAAAATAATACTCTAACTTTAATCTAGCCCCAAGGCTTAACTCAATCACTTACCCATCTTACATGGCCTAAACTATAATCAAATCTCAACTTTAATTTCCCAAATCAACTCTTTCATCTTCTAATTGGTAATTAACACCATAACAAAAACTATTAACTCTAAATAATACCAAGAAATCATTTTTTCCCAAATTTCCTAAAATTTCCTAAACTCTAAAATTCCATTTACTCAATTTCTATTCCATGCATGCTATCACTTCCACCAAAAATATCATATACTTCATCATAACTTATTTAATAAACAAGATTCAAGCATAAAAATTACCTTATATAATCTCTATACAATTTCTCCTTTTTTCCCTTTTCTTTTCCTTCCCTATTTCTCTTCTCTCTCTCTCTCTCTCTCTCTCTCTCTCTCTCTCTCTCTCTCCTCTTGCTGGCCGGACCTTCCTTCTTTTTCCTCCCTTTTCTTCTTCTTCTCTCTTTTCTTTTCTTTCTTTCTCGCTGCTTCTTTCTTTCACTTTGCAGAAGTTTCTGCTGGCTTTTCTTTTGGAAAAAATCCCACCAACTCTGTTTTTTTTTTTTTTGGCCAAATTACCTTTCTGCCCCTCACTTATGCTGGGTATTACAAATAATCAGGTACAATTTATAAAGTTTGTTATCTTGTCATCGTGTTTGCAGTGTATCTCTCCTATTCTATTTTTTAGCAGTTGATTTTGCTGGAAAGGTGTCTAGACGGTGGCACATTGTCTTTGTCAGGCATACTATTGAAGGAAAGGAGAACAGGAGTCTCTTATTGAGCGTTTGAATATAGCTTAATTATATATGAAAAGTTAATCAATGAACTCATCAGGTAGATAAGACACTAAACTCTCAAGTCCCACCAAAAATGATATTTCTAGATCTCAAGACAGACTATTATAAGTTAATCAACAGAAGTTTGATGCAATTAGTATATTATTTAGGTACAAGCCACTGGTCTAATTAGTTGGTTGCTACTTAGAAAAGAAATTTTGGTATGGAAGTTTTTGCATATATAGTTTTCAAATTGCTGCTTCAAGTACTCAAAAAATGCCAGCAACTTGCAAGATTGACAACCTGCTTACTAATATACTTCAAAAGTGCATGAAACAATAAGAAAAGCTTGTCTTTGCAAGTGAATTATTGTCAGAACAACATAATAATTAAACAAGATTCTCTACAGACTTTTACTGATGAAGATGCCTTAATAGCACGCTCATGTAATTTCTGAGGTAAGAAATAGTACAGCAACCGGAAAAACAACATAATAGAACCAATAAGTTTATTAGAAAGATCCCTTCTTGAACATTGAATATCGTTGTGTAATTGTTCTAGGCTAAGCAAGCGGACAAATAGCTTAGTCCAATTGATTGCGTGTTTAGTGCTTTAGCCTGGCAAAGTGTCCCAAACTGCCAATTAGAAGATTAAACAATTTGGCAGTACAAAAAGTTATTTTTCTGGGACAAAAATAATAGGACCGAACATTTTATGCTAACACAAAATGACAGAATGAACAAAAGATTCGTCTAATATATTAATCTCAAATCAATGTATAGTCTTGCAAAATGAAGAAAAGAGCATATAGTTTAGATGTAAATGGCTTGATGCCTTGGAATCAATACAAGCTGCCAGAGGAGAGACAAGTTGCAAACAAGGAAACAGCTGACAAAACAGACCCTGGTGAATGGCCTGACTCCACTTTAGAAATAAAACAGCCTCAGCCAAGCTTGCCTTTTTTCTATATATATGTATGTAGACCAAGCATGGCCAGTTCAAAAATCCTGTGTAGAATTAAGGCTTTGCTTTGATGTGACTATTTTGATTGTGCTTCATCAGCCAAATCTCAACGTTTTGTTAACAGGTTGCAGCACTTCTAAAAGATCAAAATTGAGGTATTTAATTAATAACAGATTAAATCATTCAAATAATACCAAGGTCAAGTGGCAGCTTGTGACATTACTAATTTATCGCTAGAATATCAACATTATTCTGGTATAGGTAAATTAATTTTTGATTTAAAGTAAAGAAAGATCACTTTGCACCTTTCTGCATCATGTGCTCACCACTGCTTTAGTGTGCAGCACGTACTATGCAAACTACTTAAATTTCAAGGCAGGTGATGAAATAATTTATGAGCATACATTTGTATTACAACTCTATTTTAAACTGGTTTTAAAACTTGATGGATAATCTGGTTTAAAATTATACAATGCAGATTTTCTTCATTAGAAAAGTGAAGCATTTGAAAAACAAACATAGGTCTATTAGTTACAGAAACAAAGAACACCAAAGAAAGCAACTCAAAAGTGTACTTGTGCACATATTTTAAAATTTACGGAGACCAAGGAAAGTTTATAGACAGAAGAAAATCAAGTATAGTAATGGGAGCTAGCTGTAAGGAAGCTCTCTTCGAATTCATAGCTTGAGGCAACAAAAACTTTGTACAGTGGTGGCTTACCCCACACAATCTTCTGCAATCACAGAGAGAGAGAGAGAGAGAGAGAGAGAGAGAGAGAGAGAGAGAGAGAGAGAGACAGAGATATGGCTAGAAACAATACAACTTCATTGCCCAAATCCTTTTCCATGAATGGCGGAAATGGAACTTATAGCTACTCAAACAACTCCATTGTTCAGGTACACAAATCATAGCGTTTTTGTGCCGTATTATATTATAATGTGCTTTTACCTTTGGGGTTATACATTTGGAGTCAACATTCTTTACGGAAAGCAAGCATGTCATTGAAAATGTGAACATGAACAATTCCAGAATGTCGAAACCAGAGGAATGGGAAAATATTTACTAGAAAATTAGGCAAATTACTGCACATTTGATTCTTATCCTTTCCCTGAAGTTCACAGGCATTAGTTCAATTTAAACATCGTGTTGTGTGGATTCCACATATAAGAATTTGTTCTCGTAAAAGGGACAAAAACCAACAAACAGATGATAAATCAGGAAGCATAGTTATCCACAGTACATAATGCAGGGTCAGCTCATGACAAAAACTTCTGGTTTCAGTTAACAATTGATTCCTTTAGCTGTAAGAAAACCGTAATGTCTATTTGCATGATGAACTCTTTATGATTGCAGAGACTAGCATCAGGGACTGCAGAAGCAATGATCGAAGAGATTATTCAAGATAAGCTTGACATTGAGAAGTTCTTTACTTCTTCAAACACATTTCGCGTTGCAGATTTAGGATGTGCAGTTGGTCCAAACACCTACATTGCCATGCAGCATATTATAGGAGCGGTAGAAAAGATGTGCAATTCAAAAGGCCTCAGTACTTCTCAATTACCCGAATTTCAAGTGTTCTATAATGATCAAAGCACAAATGATTTCAACGCTTTGTTCACTTTATTTCCCCCAGACAAAAAGTATTTTGTTGCAGGTGTTCCAGGTTCTTTCCATGGCCAGTTATTCCCCAGGTCCTCTATTAACATTGTCTATTCCTCTTTTGCATTTCATTGGCTTTCTGAGGTGCCAAAAGAGGTGCTGATAAAAGACACTCCAGCATGGAACAAGCGAAAAATTTTATACACTAGTGCCTCTGATGAGGTAGCTGAAGCTTATGCAGCACAATTTCGCAAGGACATTGATTCCATCTTGAATGCTAGAGCAAAAGAGATAGTTCGAGGGGGAATAATGCTCTCTCTCTTGATGGCCGTACCAGATGGGTATCATCTCAAAGAAAATCTATTTGGTTTGTTTTATGATGCTCTTGGTTCCAGTCTCATGGATATGGCACAAGAGGTAAGTTCATAAAGAGTCAAAATCAGTAGACATACATCTAGAATTCGCTTGGAAAAGTGTAGACTATTTTTGTCCCACAGAAAACGAAAGGGTGAAGAGCATTTGTTGGAAGCATAATCAACATGATTGATCAATCTAAGCATTGCTTGTCCACAAAAAAAAAAAAGTTGAAGGAAAAAATATATGCCAATTGAGATACTATATAACCAGAAAATGGTATTCTAAGTAATCATAATCTATTCTCTCTTTAAAAGTATGGTTAGTCTTAGTAGGTTTAGAGTCTTTGCACTTTGTGTGTTAGTTTTTAAATATGCCTAAATTGTCCTTCTAAAATGTCTTTTTGTGCCTTAATGAAATGGATTGTGTTGTAATTGAGTGCTAAATGAAATTTTTGTGCTATAATGAAATTGATTATATTGTAATTGAGTACTGTAATGAAATTGATTGTATTTTAATTGAGGTGGAGTTACAAAATCCTTTAATTTACATTACTTTGGTATAAGAGGGAGAAGGGAGTATTGGAAGTAAAAGAGTTGTGGTAGGGGGATTTGTTTGATTGAAATTACATTGGTATTTTTCATATTCATAGGTATATAACTAAATAAATAGCTATTTTAGAACCCACAATTGAATATATATTAAATATTCTAATAGAGGGAGATGTTGTAACTTTGGATTTGCGAAGAAAATGATGGATGACTTTAAGAATTAGAATAGCTTGCAAAAACGATATGATTGAGTGCTATTGATTATGTTATAATTGAGGAGGAGTTATAAAATCCTTTAATTTACATTATGTTTGTAATTAATTTACAAAATCCTTCAATTCCTCATATAATGCCATTTAAGTACCCTTTCACTTCACCATCTAATATATCAATTTCTTACTAACACCAATTACAAAAATTGCTTATGCTTTATTTCAATTGCCATGAATAAGTTTGAAAGGTATTTACAATGGTGGAGGAAAAGAAGAAGAGAAAAAGATTAGTACACCCCCTCAATTCATATGCGTTTTGCCAAAACATGTCTATTTTCTCTTGCTTTATTAATTTTTTTTTCAATTTATCTATGAGTTACTCCTAATTTCTTATTTGAGAGAATTTTCCGAATGTGAATGTATATGTGTTTTTTAATTGGTTTCAAATTATGATGCTACACTCAGCAATAGACATAGGACAAAAATAGAGGCATCCATAATCAAAGCTTGACAAAAAATCCAAGTTATATTTCGGATATTGATATGATTGTACACCTTCATATATAAAGAAAGATGTATAAAAAATCGCATGTTATTCTACCTACGTGTATGTAATTTTAATTACCTTGGGTTTGAAGTTGTCCATTTTCTGAAATTATGATTTGAATAGGAAAAAAGATGGGCGATTTTATAATTGGTGTTGTATTTTTGTATTTTTATTTATTAATGCTATTTTTGTATTTTTATTTATTAGTGCTATGTATATTTTAAATTTTTACTTGAATTTTAGTATTTAAAAAGATTTTAGTATCAATGTTTGTGTCATTGTGCTAGCTATGCATTTTCTACAGATCTTTAAAGAAATAGGTCAAACATTTTGATATAATGACCTGAAATTATATTTTTCAACAACAAGTATTACCAAAAAAAGAATCACTTTACTATTGTAGAAATAGTAAAAAATTTTCAAAAAATTCAATATATAAAAGATGTTACATATAGTTCAAACATTTTGATATTATGACCTGAAATTATGTTTTTCAACAACAATTATTACAAGAAAAAGAGAGCATATAATCACTTCACTATTGTATGTATAATAAAAATATTTCAAAAAATTTAATATGTAAAAGATGTTACATTTTGCAAAAACATCACGTGCAAAGCACGTGAGTTATTACTAGTAAGTTAAAAAGTATCAACACTCAATATATATATGAACCATATAAATTATGCAGTGTATACAATATTCAAACATGCATTGAAACCATAGACTGATGCTTAATCTAATTTTGCAGGGTCTGATCAGTATAACCCAAATCGATTCATTTAACCTACCTTTGTACGTTACTACTCAAAAGGAGATGGCAGGGCTGATAGAAAACAATGACTGCTTTAACATTGAGAGAATGGAGTTATTAGAATACACATCGGACTTGGATGGACCTGTTGACACAAAAAAACATGTTACAAGCATAAGAGCAGCCATGGAAGGTATATTAACAGCACATTTTGGAGCTGAGATAATTGATGAAGTCTTTGACAGGTTTGATCAGAAAGCTGCATTGTTCAGAGATCTTGATGTAAGTTACAGGAAGGGATTCTTGTTGTTCGTTGCTTTGAAGCGCAAGTAAAACCGTGAAGAGTGTCTCCTTAACTATGCATATGCATATGCTGGTGTCTTTTCCATGTATCCCATCTATGTCGATTTGTGTTCAATGAGGAAACAATGTTTATATAAACTTTACCTGAATCTGTAATGTTCTTGCTTCTATATATAAATGGGAATGGTTTGACCAAGTAAATCAACTTCATAGCAAAAAAATTTTTATTGTTATCTGACACTTCTTTTTATGTATTCGAGCTAATTCATAAAGAATGTGTTCTGTACAATTGAAATATTAATTTGGAAAGAAGACAGTAGACTAGTAATACGCCTTAGGTGTTGGAAAAATAAATTTTAAAATTTAACTTTAACGAGAAAATCCTTTTAAAGTTGAAATCTTTTAAAATTTTGTTTACCGAAATATTCTTGGAAAAAGCTGTCTGGAACATTAAAGGGTAATGATCGAATGTTCGAAAAGTTCAAGTTATTTTAGGAAGAGGTCTAGTCGACTGTTTTTTTTTTTTTTTTATTAACCTTTTTTTTTCCGTTTTGAAGTAGACTGAAAACAAAAGATCAAATCTAAACCAGATTCAATGCTGCAGCTTTAACCAAATTAAACAATGAAAGAAAGATTCATTGGTTACCACAACTAAATTCGCTTATGCTAAAGTGGGCTGCAAATGATGCGGTACAAAATGTTGGTGTGATACCAAGGACTCTTATGGGCCTTTTGGTCACTAGATTGCAAATTGGGCAAGTTGTTTCTTTGCCAAAAGACTAGGGCAATTTTTTTTCTTTATTCATTTTCTACTCCAAATTTCCTCTTTTTTCTCTCTCTAAACTTTTTCTTTCCATTTCTACTATTCTCTTCAAGAAAGTGTGTTGGAGTCTAACCCTCAAGGAGAAGCAATGAGAGGGAGTCTTGAAGGTTACACCCAAGGTAAATCCCCTTGAGCCAATTCTTTTGCTTTAGTGCTTATGTCTAGATTGGGTTAAATGGATGATTGATTAGGAAAGATTTAAGATTTTTATGCTCTCATTATTTATGCATTGCAATGTGTGGGAGTGTGTGAGTGAGTAAGTAATGGAGTTTCTCGGCATTGATGAAAAATGGGTATAGGATCTTGGGGATTTTGTGTGATCTTTGAGTGTGATTCATGATATATGTTGTGTGTTGTGTTAAGGTAGTGTTTTCTTGTCATATTATGCTATTTTAGAGTTGTTTTGGTGGTTAGTTTGAGGTAGAGGAAGATAAATAGTGTTGGGTGTGAGTTTGGATTATTGCAAGTCGTCTCTGGGTCGATTCTAGTGCCATCCGCGACCCTATTTGCACCGCGGGTGGAACCGCGGCTGGTTCAGCCCAAGTCCCTGACCCAATCGCGTTGCGGATTAGGCCACTGATGCGAGCCCCGGCCGCGGCTCGTTCCTGTTCACCCGTGGCTCGACCTGCTGAAGGGAGCCGCTAGTGCTCTTTGTGATCCGCGGGCACGGATCACCCTGGTCCACCCATGGATTACACATTTTTGGTTGGATTTTGCTTTGTTTTGTGTGTACAAGTTTAGGATTAGGTTTTATACAAGAATTATTGATAAAGTAAGGTCATAACCGAACATTATTTGTGCATTATAGGTGACGAAGGTGTCTATCCCTACTCCGATTATTTGAATTAGTCTTCGTTTGAGGTAAGTAGTATTTGATTTTCTTTGCTTTTGAAATATACTTTGACAATGGTAAAGCTTTGAAATGATAATTTCTATATAATTGGGCTTAAGTTTGCCTATATTCCTATTTTACTATAAAATGAGTACACGTGATCTAAATGATTATTTGAATGAGTATGTGATTGAGCTCTTGTATGTGAAATGGATTGTGACGGGACTAGTTCCTTAAGTTTGGTGTTTGTCGTAAAATCTTCGAACCGTACAAATCGGGTAATAGTTCGTTTTGAATTGGACAAACCGGATGGTAGTTGGTTTTGAACCGCGTTAACCGGGTCATAGTTAACAACTAGATATCCAGGATCATATGTCCACTAACTGCTTGAGCTCTTCTTGAATTGAAATATGTTATGTGTTGAAATTGTATATTTTATAAATCAATCACGTATTATGAATGATGATGAACTTTGATTTTCGAATCGGAACTATCTATGTACGTGTAACAAGTTAAAGCCCCAAAGAGATTTTTTACTACTTATTAGGTGATTTGTCACTCACCCCGTTATTTCTATTTCTCACATGAGATGACTTTGTGGAAGAGGATTGAGATGTCTTTTGGGCTTCTAGAATCGTATTCTTGGACATGAGATGTAGAAGAGGTTATTTTTGTGATTATCTATTGTATAGCCATACTTTTGGTATAAATTAGGTTATACATGTACCCCGCTATTTTTGTTACGGGGCAATGAAATTGTAAATGGATAGTGTTTCTTTTGGTTATGAATGAAATGAGCTTCTTTTGGAAGTTTTTGAATATTCTTTAAGCTATGAATTGTGTAAGATGATATTTGCATCGTTTAGCCTTATACCCTAGTTTAGCCTAAGACATGACGGATGCCACGTCTCGGGCACAAGGCGTGATAGTTGGTGTTGGACAAGAATGGTAACATCCAAAATCCAGAACAGGGAATAGCACGGTATCCAGTTGGACCGACCCCTGTAACGAAGTTCCGAAACTTCAGACGGTAGTTTGGGTTTCGACTCTTTGATAGAATACCAAAGCAGGAGAGTAACTTTAAAATTTCCGCGAAGCCAAAATACCAATAGCAAACTGACACCATACAGAAAAGAAGCAGCAGCAACTAGAAGTAATAATATCAGGTTAAATACAGATAATAAAGTACGCATTGGATTCCGGTGAGCACAAGGAACTTGAAAGAAAGTCGTCTAACTTAAAATCTTTCATCAGAGAAGCAGAAGATGAAAATAAGACAAGAAATTCACAGGTCAGGACTTGAATGTACTCATTACCCCGCCAACATATATTATTTTCAATCAAATGGCACCAAAGATATGCACACTTAATTTGCAGCAGTAGATATGAAACAGTATTGTGCTAATACAAATGATAATTCACACCTAAGGATAGTCTGAACTAGAGCTGCCAATTCCAGTCATTACCAAAAGCATTAAAGCCAATTCACACTTTCTTGATGCGAAAACATTTAATTAAAGCAATCTTAATCCGTGATGAAACTGCAGCTCCAGTGAAGACATTTTCTGAGCCCTTCTAGACTTTTTGATCTGGACCAGCTTATCATATACACACCAGGGGAAACTAATGTAGTGATCCAGTTTCAATCCCTCATTGTAGCGAACCCCAGTATGTATGATGATAAGTAACATAATACCATGCCGATGCTTTTGCATATTCATTATCTGATTCACCACCTTTCTTGTTGAACCAGGATCTGGCTTCTTTCCTCAAGGACCTCACGGCCATTCCAACAGCTTCTGCATCTTTTTTCCTGGTCAAAAAATTTTGACATCTTCATGATACCACCACTCAATATTTCTGCTTCAGTTTTTATGCCATAGTAATCCATCAAAACACCCAACTTATAGTCATACTCAGCTTTGTAATCAAAAGCTTCATCAACATAATCTTCAAATCCATCTACTTCCATGTCAGGGTCATATGATTTTCTTGCTACTTCCTCTGTAAACGATTCAATAGAGCATTGTGAGTGGTGCCTTATCTTTTACCTCTCTAAAAAGTTTTCCAATCACACGCTGGGAATCATATGTCGGTTTGTCAGACTTTTCCATGAAATCAGGGTATTCCTTGGGACGTAGATGGGATGGTATCACAGCGGGAACACCAGTCTTTGGAAAGTCAACTGCAATTGAGAACAGCTTCGCAAGCGCTAGACACGGTTTACTTCTGGCCTTCAGTGGTTCCCTATCGGCAAAGACAGTATGGGCATTTGAAATGATTCCTAAACTGTCATTCACTATATAATTGGTGAAATACTCCTCAATTTCCTGCCGCAGAGAAGCGAAAATCATTATCTATTGAAAATAAAGGTTGCACAAGAATGTACGCTGCAATGACACTAATATACATAAGAATGCAATGAAGTGTCTCATTTGCTAAGATAGAGTGCTTTACCCATGGTAAACAATGTTTTATGGGTAGGAAAATTAAGTAGAAAACAGAAAAGAGTTCCTATCATTGTACAAAAGTTGATAGGGATCAAAAAAAGTTGAACGTTTTTGCATCCTTCAGTGCTGATTATGCGCTTTTCCACTTGCCCAAATCTTTAGTTGCTAGAAGAAATATGCAGGGGATAAAAGGATAAAAACAAACAAGGAACACAGTCCGCATGCTAAGATATTTGAGGTTCTTAATTTATCTGGTAGTTCTATGGGTGCTAAGAAAGGATATTTAGAGGCTTCAAACTTTTACCTTCAATGACATAATCAGAATCACTTACTTTGGTCATAAATTCAGATAAAGAATCTCTGTAAATATTTATATTGACCAAGCTGATATCCGTTAGAAGGACACAATTACATGAATGCTCTAGGTTGAAGGTAGTGATACTCTTATGCCACATGAACATAGACAAACATTCTATTCTGTATCTGCACTGTCAAATATTTTATTTTAAAGAAAGATCAGAATTCAGTTTCACAAACGTCTTGGGGTATGAAAAATACAACACGATGAGTGCCAACATAATGAAAAAAAATTACTACCACGCGCCATACAAAAGACAAAGTGTCATATATCCTAACTAGACGTAAATTATGCTGATGCATTATACAAACAACACCAATAAGCATCTGCTAAAATCGCATGATTACACCGAAAACGGAAGTGTCATAAATTCTAACTAGATGTAAATCATATTGGTACCTTATAAAACAGCACCTCTAAGTATAAGCTAGAATGGCAAGACTACACCAATATTTGTGATAACTTTTCATTAGCAAGAGATCAAAAGTACGAGAAAGGAGAAGGCATTTCCTCCCCGGCTCATTAGGCTCTGGATTTTATATTCCTACAAAGCCCCCTCCCATTCCCTAAAATACAAATATGGAAGTTTCAATTCTGCTACAATATTTTGTGTAAAAGGATTAGTACCTCCATTGTAACTTCACGATCCAACTGGACAGTAGGCGCTGGAGTGTAATCCATAGGTGGGTCTTGCAGAGGTGGAATCAGCTCAGGGTCCCAACACACAAAATAAATGTCTCCATCCAAATCGCTTCCAGAACATTCATTTGGATGAGGCCTGTGATTAACATTAATACATCTTATTGTTAACTCTAGAATCAGAAAGAAACTTTCGTAAGTCAATTTATCAGGCACATTATATGTAACTAGTATATAAATTCCAATTAGTTGGATTAAGGAAATTTATAGTCTTCAGAAGCTTGAAACAATTATAGGTCCCACATCAAGAAAGCAGTTTCATTGCTCTAAATTGAGCTTTACAGCACATCCGATGTCTAGTCAACTATTAAACTCAACCGTTTGTTTTTCACAAAAATATCCTAGTCCATGTTGTAGGAGTGGTGATTGGCCAATCAATAAGCCTTAATCATACCCGTCCTTCAACTCTCAAATTTCCTGCAATCTATAGTATATTAGGTGTTCTTCTAGTTTTACGGTGTACAGCTTTCACCCAAAAAAACAAAAAGGAAATGGGACTACTATTCTGCCATATTTCTTCTTATATTCGATAACCTGTTCTAGCAACTGTTTCCAGCCATGAACCAACTGAAGTATTTCTTCCTTGCCTTCTTAAGAATTCATTTTGTTATCCATTCTGGACCCCTTTTTCTATACTGGAGCACAGTATTTTCCTAAATTGCAATAAAGAGCCCTATATCAAATTCATCATGCTTCCATTATTTTCTTTGCCGAGAATCATCATGAATCAGCTTCACAAGTACAAACATGAGCAGACAAAAAGTAATAATACTGCTACCTTTATTTGCTCAATGGTAAAATTTGGATGGAGAATTTCATCAGTAAACCAGATTTTTCTGCCCTGAAACTGGGATCTTAATGCCATTTGTGAAGTAAGAAATATTTATTTAACCATAATTAAATGAATAAAAGAGGACTCTGCCTAAAACCTTAAAAGGAAGAAAACTGGGATGCATAGTGCTGCATTTCGCCGTCAGACGGTCCTTTAGACTTGGACATATGATTTGAGATCTACATAAGCTGCTTAAGATCCAAATCCAAGCCTAACACGTGTTACATCTTGAGGCCCTAACCCAACGAGGACTTATTCAACTTCACTTGCAACATGCCAGGTGATGAAGCACAAAATGTCTTGGTATGCAGATAGACTAGCTTGGTTTCCCTCAGGTGTATTTGATTGTTGGGAATGGTAATTGAGGAATAGACTTCTTATGTGAGGAAATGACATGTGCAACAATTAAAGGAATCAAGTATTCCATAACCCCTTTTGGATATGTCCAATTAGCCGAGAAAAGATATAGTTGCCCATTCCTCTGTTTGTTTAATTTTGAGATGACTGAACCCTCCTCTCCTAAATTGATTACCAAACAAGGTAACGATTGAAATGCAACACAAATAACCATTCGTTCATTAAGATTCTTATCGTACAGATGCTCCCTGAGGGGTTACAGTAAGCAGAGGGCTTGCTAAAAAGCATATAGAAGCTGCATCAAATTGTAAGGAAGGGAGATTCCCAGAATCAGCTCAAGAAACCTATGAGTATCATACTTGAGGCTAGATTGCATGACTAATCTCAAGAAGGGTTCAGAGCTCTATAGGAAATTTGATCAAGTGAAATCTATTGCTTTGACAGAAATGCTCTATTTATGGGCTTTCAGACATTCCCCTATTCAAATTAAGATGTAAGACTCCTATAATAAAAATAAGATTAGATTCAAATATCAGTCAAGACTGCCCAATGATTTCTAATGTATGTCAGGCACAAAATACTTGATTCAAGAAATCAAATTAAGTTACTGGATCTGTAAAATCCCAAAAATACTACCAATTAATAGCAAAAGCAATGAACTATGAAAACTGCATGTTGCTAGTTTCAAGTTATCAATTTAGCTCTAACAAAACCTTTGTTTCGAAAAATAAAAATGCACCTTTATTTGTTGTGTAAACAGCAACATCTCAATAAGGAAGCGCTAGCTGACCGTCAAACAATGTACAAATTCTAAAATAGATAGGAGCGTAATTTAAAGGATATAATGTCAGACGTGAAAGATGGGTGAGGACCACACACGAGTTCAGAGATTTAACAAAAATCGCATTGTTTGCTCTCTACAAAGTTTCTGAAGTAATATGGCCATGCAACTGAATCACAACCTAAGAACAGCTAGCTACTATTTGTTTTTCATAGCTGGAGCTCAGCAAAGTACGAGTAGATTCTCTTTCTTTTGTCGCAGTGTAAAATCTTTGAAAATCATAAATGCCAAACGTTTTCCTTAAATGGTATCTAAGAATTGCAGAACAATTCCAATCAAAATATTTCATAAAAACCAAAGAAACTTAAATTTGATTTATTCAGACATATGCATGCATATTAGTAGATCTTAAGCCTAATTATATATCTCCAAAATTATCATTTTTGAGTAGATATTTCAATTTCAGAAATTGGTGACATTCTCTGTGTGAGTAACACATAAAACTTTATAAAAGAAGTACAAATGGTATTTACCTTCTTCCTTTCTGGGGGAAGACAACGCAGTCCACCATATGATGTAATTCTGGCAAATCAATAGCTTTTAAGACACGAATGTCACCAGGGTGCAAGCATGGATTTTTTGCAACAACCACCTTCCCCTTAAGAATGAAATTGTGCTTGGAGCGCTTAAGGGAATCACCATGAAACTGCCTATGTTTAGCTGCAGAGCACTGAGCAAATACCTGGCCATATTCCAAGGTTCTGGTTTCATCGAGACATCCCATCATTGATCTTCCACGTGGTACAAATATCCTTGTTTTAGTACGCAAGTCTAGCAACTTTGATGCCCGGAAAGTCTGCAGCATCATTGAAAGAAACGGTTCAGAATTTGGCTTATACCCACATTTTAGCATCTCCTTGAGAATAATCGTATTCTCTCCGCCAGCCAAAAATACTAAAGCCTCACGTGCCCTCAATGGATCAGTAAGAATACCATCCAACTGGTCAACTTCTTTTTTTTGCTTCTTTTCAAAGACAACATCATTGACGCCCAAGGTGGACAAAAGAGTGATTAGTTGACGATTCAGGAAACAAGGTTGATATTTACTCCATGCTTAGAACATCTAATTTGGTGTTATCGGAGTCATATTTCTTCATGCTGTCTCTCAGCGATAACTTCTTTGATGAGTTGGGATCAACTGCCACAACACCTTTGAAGCCGCCATACCGAATTTGAAATGCAGATGGAGTAGAACTACGGCCACATCTTTTCGGCAACTCGCTGTGCAAATTCAGCAGAGATTTTCCCAATGCCATCAGAAAAGACATAATTGTAAAAACCTCCTACCTCTATGTCGGGAATTTTTTCCATTTCATGCCCTACCAACACTTAATGTTTCCCTGGAGGAACTGAAAGATTGACCCAGCCTGGCAGCATATTTTGCCACATTTCTTATCGTACTAAAATCACCCATCCATGCTCTTATATCAGCAGCAGTAAGCCCGGGCCTTGAAGCAAACATCCATGCTGAATTCTCTCTCAATTGACTTGACGAAAATGCAAGAAATTCAAACTTCTTTTCCCCAATAACTATGCCGTTTTTTCAATGTTGACAGTATTCTATCAGTAAATTTCAGTTCTTCCACTCTCATTTCCAGCATTACGAGGTGACTAAGTCTAGTTGAAAACATTCTGTTCCACTCTTCATCAATAAAGGAAACACGAAGAAAATTGTCAATAGTCCTCCACATAGTTGCGCAATACACGATTAGATACATTGACCTCTGGACCACAGAAATATACCTTTGCATGGTGTAATTTGCACCCTCCGGACATATACCAACCCATCATCTAAAGTAAGAGTAGGTGATTTAGGAAGTCGCTGAGCGTTGGCATACTTGTCGTACTGCTGTTTGAGCCACTGCACAGGCTCATAGCAGCACTCTTTCAAAGGTACAAATTCCTCTAACGGCATGCTCTATGTATCTGACCTCTATTCTTTGTGGATCAACCAACCTAAAGAAATTAGCATCTAGCGACGGTCCTGGAAGACATCCAGTCTGCACTAAAGAAGCAAACCTTGAACAAGAATCTGTATGGCACATATAGTCCTTGGGGAGGATGCACAATAGGAGCTAAAACCAAGTTGGATGAATAGGGGGAACCAGTTTCCAGCATAAATTGCCTGTTGCTTTCTTTGTACCAAGCAAAATAGTCACTGAAATTTGGAAGTTGAATACCACGAGGAAGCTCCAAGCATATACCAGACGATTGCCCAATGCAAGATGAAGTGAAATCTATCGTCCTGACCCACTGATCATCTGGAATTTCCTTAAAGTAGCTATAAGCTAGATTCTTGAATTCTTTTGAATACCCGAGGAGCACCAAATAACTAAGCCATGAAGAAAAGAATAGCATGTCAAAAATCAACCTCATCAACAATACATCACATTAGAAAGGTAACATAAATTCATTCGCACTATGAAACCAAGGAAAAAGAGGAAACAAGCACGCTACCTAATACCGGTAGCATATTACAACCTCCAAAATAAGAGATGATCCAAGAAGGCATTAAAGCAAC
Source organism: Mitragyna speciosa (assembly GCA_024721245.1). Taxonomy (NCBI): domain Eukaryota; kingdom Viridiplantae; phylum Streptophyta; class Magnoliopsida; order Gentianales; family Rubiaceae; genus Mitragyna; species Mitragyna speciosa. The sequence goes on along the minus strand of JAMWEH010001282.1, from coordinate 7,014 downwards.
TACTGAAAACATAAGACTAAGTTCTGTGATAACAAGACTAAGTTCCGCGATACGGAGGAAAGGAAATAGCGGTGAAGTTCTTGCAGACTTAAATGTATTATGTTCTAGATGATCCTTGTAAATGACCAACATTGAGAACTGTATTTTGTATTATATATACACATGTACATACATGCATGCGTGCGTGCGTGCATACATATACATATACATAGACATACGCGCGTGTGTATATATATATATATATATATATATATAGAGAGAGAGAGAGAGAGAGAGAGCACGCATGCTAGTTGTTCACCATATGACTTTCGCATTCTAGTTTGGTTTCAAGGTTCAAATCATGGTTAATACTGGTAGCATATTACAACCCCAAAATAAGGGATAATCCAAAAAGGCAATAAACGAAGTATTGAAAATGTAAAACTATGTCCAATGACGCGGTAAGGGAGGAAAAGAAATTTGGTGGAGCTCTTTGCAGACCACAAATGCATTACGAGTACAAGGCTCACAATTTGGGGTTTTGCTATTTCTCACAAGTTGAGGGCCGTTCGTAGCATTTTGACGTAACTCCTAAATATTTTGATATAATTCCTTCCATTTTGTTGTGACCAATTTTTCCTTCAAAACCATCTCGGTTTTGGTAATTTCAGTTCAAAATTTATCCACATGGCAACATCTCAATCATTCATTTTGCTACAGTAAATCATGGTCATCAACTTGTGGTAGAAATTGAGAGACTCCAAATCCATGCATTACGTTTCACGTGATCCCGCAAATGAACAATACTTAAACTTGTCATGTATTTAATTATTAGGGTTAATTACTCCAATAGTCCTCAAACTATTTCATGAGTGTCAATTTAGTCCCCAAGCTTTTATTTGTGTCTATTTGGTCCATCAACTTTTACATTAGTGTTTAATTGATCCCCAATACCAATAAATGGCAAAATTGACCTTCTATTTATATCATATCTTATCTTTGTTTTTTCTCTACTTTACTTTTTATCAGTTTTCTTATATTTTTTATTTATTCCTTCAATTCTTTCCCTATCTTTATCCGTGTTCTCAAAAAACTCAGCCAAAACATTACCTTTTTTATTCACAAGTTTATATTGATTGATTTATCTGAAATATTTAGAGTGTTTTTCAGAGTTCTTGAGATGAAAAAGACTATTAAAAGAAATAAAATGAAGGAAAACTTCAAAAAATATTAAAATAGAAAAACATAAGGTTTAGGATTTCAATTTATTTACTTGGTTGTAGACATTTATGTCTTTCTTTTTTAATCATTTTCTTAATTTTTCTTAACTTTTTTTCTTTTATTTGTCCTCAGAGATCTCAAGAGAATAAAAAAAAAATCTAAACTTATCAACTAAACCAATCAATATAAACCCGAAAAAAGAAAAGTAAAGAAGCTAATATGCAATTAGGTTTCTAATGATGTGGACAAGGATAGTGAATGTGGAGAAAGGATAAATTAAAAAGAATATAAAAAAGGAGATAAAAAGTAAAGGTCATAAAAGTAGAAGGGCAATTTTGTCATTAATTGGTATTGAGGACTAATTAAACACAAATATAAAAGTTGAGGGACTAAATAGATACAATTAAAAGTTGAGGGACTAAAGTGACACTCACTGAAATAGTTTAGGGACCAATGGAGTAATTAACCCGTTATATTTTCCATGAAAAATCATAGTTTATATGAATTACAACTAGAAGGCTAAACACAACAATATTCTATAGTTGAATGAAGGGGGGATACATGCCTGCTGTTTGCCCATCCGAAGTAAAAAGAGAAGGCGAGTTATTGATGCATACAATGTCAGAGCAAGTCAACAAGATATCAAAAATTGCTTCGGATACTGAAAAGCATAATCATTTAGTTAACGAGTGATTAAAGGCCGGAACTATTGCACCATCATAAAAAATAATAATAATAAAAACTGATTTGCAGTATAAATTGAAAACATAGGTAAATTATTTATTTAGCAATAAGCTCGGTTCAATAACTTCTAACATACTTCATGTCAAGAAAAAATAGAAGGACCTACAACCTACCATAAACTCAATACCTATGGCAAAGGCTACCACCATCCCCAAGGGTAAAACCTAACCTCTAAGAGTTGAGTGGATTGGGAAAGTAATCTTTTTCTAAAATTTTAAATGTTGTTATTGTAATACCAAGGACCTTGGAGCGTATTTTTGTAATTTGGCATGATTTGGTAAAGATGTAATTTGCAAACTAAAGAAGAACTAGACTGCAATTGGGAAAAAAATTGGGTTTGGCTTAAAAGAAGGCTTGGGGTTTCCTTCCTCCTTTATTTCCCATTCCTTTCTCTTTCTCTTCTGTTTGGATCTCTCTTTATACCTTCTTTTCCATCTCTTCAAGAAAGTGAAGAATGGAATTCTCAAAGGCGAACAAGGAAGGAAAATCCTGTGGCCTCAAATCAACTTTTTACTCAAGGTAACTTTTTCCAAATTCTACCATCATTTCCTCGGGTTTGTGCTTTTTCTAGTATTTACGTTAAGCATGGCATGATTAGGGAGATTTGGAGTTATTTATGCTTTAATGATTTTGTGCTATGCATTGGTAGTGAATGTGTGTGAGTTGGATGGTTGATTCTCTATGACGAATGTTGTGTGAAGAGCATTTGAGGGTTTGATACTTGATTTATGATTGATATGGTATATGGGGTATAAAGCGGTGCTTTCCCGACCTATTTTGCTATTTTTGAGTTGGGTTAATTGTTGGAGTGTGTTGGATGAAGATGGAGTGAGTTGGGTGTGGCTTTGTTGTGTTGAAAACTCTTTAAAGCTCGCAACATGGTCCCAGCTGTGACACCATCTGCACCACAGTTGACCCCGCAGCTCAAGGGTGAAAGTTTCTGATGCCGCGGCACCTTCTAACCCGAGCTACGGCTGGAGTTCTAGTGTGAGCCACAGTTGATGTTGCAGGACATAACAATTTTGCCTATTCTATCTCGTTTTGTGTCCTACGTCTTGATTTAAGCCTCAATGATGATTTCTTATTAGAATTAGTGTACAATTGAGTGTTTAATTGTGTATTTCAGGAGAAGACGGTGATTGTTCCTTTTTGAATTACTTAAACTAGCTTGGACCGAGGTAAGTAGTACTTGTATCATTTGCATTTGAAAAATGATATTTGATAAACTTGATATTTTAAAAAGGTTATTTGTTATACTAAATGGCTTGAGTTTGGATGTGTTACTATTATTATTATGAATTGAGAATACATGGTATCATTTACTTGTTTGAATAATGATTTTGATTTGGCTCTTGAGTGAAATGACTTATGATAGGACTAGTTCCTCAATGGTTAATTGTATAATTGTTTGGCCGTGCTAACCGGGTTTGACCCGAGCTGACTGGGAGTTAGTTTTTGGCCATGTTAACTGCATTGTAGTTAACAACTGGATATTTAGGGTCATTACTCAGATTACTATTTGGGCTCATCTTGTCATTATGTGTATGATATGTGAATGGTGATGAATATGATTGGACCACGTATTTTGTGACTTATATAAATAAATGTCATGTGTTTGAAATGCAAATACATATGTATAATGTTCTCAAGCCACAAAGAGATATATGTACCATTTACTGGGTGATTTTGTCATTCACCCCTTTGTTTTTGACACACAATGGAGAACAAGTTCATAAAGGAGGACTGGAGTAGCTTATGGAACCACTTGACTTGATGATATGATATAAGGCTGGTAGTAGTAGTAGATTTTGTTTATGTGTTAAGATTATGGATGATGTGTCATAATATGATTGAAACTAGTTTTTGTAGTGGGTGCCCCATGTGTATTGAAAATTTGAAAGTTATGGTGTGGATGATATATTACTTGTGATTAATGTTTATTTAGTTGTCTGTGTGACATTGGTATGTTTAGATGCTTTGATCAATTACAGAACCTTGTGTCTTAGCTTAATCTAGACATGGTGGTGTTATATCTCAGGGCATAGGCATGACAGTCATTTGATTAGAATTTTAGTATTTTGAAAAGTAAATGAATCTTTATATCGAGGAAAGTATTGGTAAAAAAGTAGGATTCTAAATCTTGAACTTTTGTTGATATTCCAATTCCTTTGCTCATAAGTTTAACCAAAAAATACACTAAAATAACTAGTTCAATGCAAACTCAGCTACAAACATCTCAAATAAACCCACTCCACCTCTAACACTATCCCAAGTATACCTCTCCTCTATCACTTTCTTCTTCATCTTCTCACAGAACTGGCCTCTAACATTATTCCAATTAGGCCTCTCTTTCATCACTTTTTTCCTCGTATTTCTCTAAAACAATCTCTTGTAAGGTTGTGCTATGGTGTTTATATACGTAAAAGAAATTGTTATCTTATTTATCTTCTACGTCTCCTCTCTGTAACATTTCCTCCTGTAATTGCAATTTTGACACTTATATACAGAAAATAAAGAAATGAGCTTCTTTTTCTTTGGAACACGAGGACTGGTATTGATATTTTATATTCTAGCTCCATGTATGCCAGAATCATTAAAATTCATATAAACATGTTAGGTTTTAGTATTAGATTATTTTGATAGTATACTCAATATTATTTTCTTGTAGATATTCCGAAACTATCCAAACAAATAAAGGAATTTTTCTGTATTCATGTTTTGTGGAATTTATTTCTAGGAAATCAGAATCCTATTAATTTTACTTTCCTGCTAGCCAAATGAAACCAAAGTAGATTCCTTCCATGTGCAAATTTAGCAGAATATGTTTTCTAACTGCCAAGTGCCATATTAATATCATCCTGCAGCTACAATTATTTCCCACACCTAACATGACGAACTATTGTGGATTCTTTTGCCATGAGATCATCAAGGTATAAACAAGTGTTCTTTGCATAAGAGTGATGAATTATTGAAAAAAATTGAAAAATAACACGAACATATTTTAGACAATAAAGGGACACTGTAAGAGATTACAACTTGGAGTTCAAAAATCAAATATAAGCACAACTACCAATGCTGCACACGTGACACAGGAAGCAAAACAATGCATTAGTAAAATGCGCTAAAGTTAGGCAGTGAAACCAATGCCAAAAATTAAGGAATCAAATAAACAAGTGATCAAAGATACATAGACCACAAGAACCATCAAAGTGTTTATGTGAACAACCAAACCTGTATGAGGAGAAACTTTGCTGCTTTTCCACGTGGTCGATGCAGTACGATCTGCCATATGTTTTCATAGGACAGTTCAAGCTTGTAGTCAACAGAGCAAAACCGCAAAATGAAGTGAATTTTCTTCATTTCAATTCCAAATCTAACAGAAGCATTTGCCACATTCCATAGCACTGAAAACTTATTTTCTGACAGTTGACATCCAAAATTCAAAACTATTTGCTCCAAGCAATGCTCATAGACTCTAGGACTTGGAACCAAATCAACGTCCATTTCCCAGGCCTTCAAATGCGATGAGCCATAATAAAGGCGTTGCTTTGCTAAGGAGATAATATGTTCAGCACTTCTATTATTTGTGAATTGGACTCTAGCATATGCTCTGGATCGTCCTTTGGACTGCTTAACCTCTAAAGCATATACAGTTCCCTGACCTGTAATTCGTTCTAAAAACTCGGTGACTGTTTCTGCAGTCACAACATGAGGGAATCCAGAAACCTGAATTGTCTTTCCCATGCACCTGAATTTCACCTCCAAAGCTATTGACAGAATTATGTATTAGAATGCAACTGCTATATACTTCCTGCAAATATCAGAACTTAAATAAATCAGACAGCTGTTGATTAGCCATTAGTAAGACTGATACTTTACACCTTTGCAAATACATAAACAAAGGCATATGCTACTGAAAAAGATGCACAAATGCAAAAGAAGAACGGTCACATAGAAAATGCAAAAGCACGAGAAGGATAAGATATGTGCTTATCCAAAATGCACCTTGGCACCATATCCATTTTTGTTGGCCAAGCTATGACAGTTCATGTTTGCAATATGAGAGTGTATGTTTCAAATTTTTTCCTTTTTCCACCCACCATCCCACTTTCTTTACATCAAGTTTGGATCCCCAAGTATCCAATACAACTAAGAGACCATAACAGCATGCCAGACCTAATAGAACCTCAAAGTTTTAAAAGCGTGCTCCCTGCTTCTTCCCTTCCAAATCAAAGAAACCACGAAATCAAGACTGCAATATAAACATAAACAGAGAAAAAAGGAGAGCTTTTTTAACTCACCACCGTGCACGTGCATTATGTTGCAATTCCATATAAGGAGAACAAAATAACAAGCAACAGATCATGTCATCATGCTAAATACAAAAGATTCTTCCTCTCAAGACTCAAGGCAGAGACATGAAAGAGATAAAAACTGGACAAGTATGATAAGTAAAAATCTTAATTTTCTGAATTTCCATATAAGGAGAACAAACTAGCAAGCAACAGATCATGTCATCATGCTAAATACAAAAGATTCTTCCCGTCAAGACTCAAGGTAGAGACATGAAAGAGATAAAAACCGGACAAGTATGATAAGAAAAAATCTTTAATTTTCTTAAGATTACAAACACTAATGACAGAGGAAGGGTGAAAGGGTAAAAAAAAATGACTACATAACTGTTATCTCGTTTTCTTTTTCTTTTTCAGGGATTCTAATTACAAACATCACGTAAAATTTCCAAAATAGGGAAGAGATCCAACAACAGAAAACTGCGGGAGGTATCCTCAAATGACGGCTCCTAAAAGACAAAAAAAACCGAAAGAATAACAATAGAGGACAATACAGTCAGCATTTAGCAGAAAAAGACATAAGATGCTGAATAACATAATCCTTTACCCGAAATAGATAGAAATTAATGTCAGATTCTTTGCTTACCTTAGGGCTTCTCCAGCAATTTGATAACAAACAGGTGCAAAATCTTCTATTTTAAGCAATCATCTAATTTAAAAACGAAAAAAGAAAAAGAAAGATCAAAATAAAATGCATCTGATACGATAACTCCTGCTT